>JARSSU010029795.1:0-71271 GCA_029619165.1 Eurosta solidaginis | reverse complement strand
CTTCTTCTTTTTTATAAATGTGTTTATACAAATGAATAAATGTTACGTGCCCGATAACGCCGATGAGATCTCAAAGGCAAGCTCTCTTCAATTTGCGTCGTGCTCCTCTTGCTTTTCCATACACTCGCGGGACGGGACCTACATGTTTCATGCCGACTCCGAACGGCATCTGCAAGGCAGATGAGTTTTCACTGAGAGCTTTTCATGGCAGAAATACACCGGAGCGCTGCCAACACTGCCGAGGGCGACCCCGCTTAGAAAAATTTCTTCTAATTGAAAAACTATTTCTAAAATTTTGATGTTGCTTTGGGGAGCACGCTACCATCACAACACGGTGGCCGCACTGTCTTACCTGTCATTAATATGTGGCGAATATAGCAGTTCTATACATCAACATGCTGCTACTAAATAAATCCACAACAACAATACAGCAAGCAGCCAAACTTATGGTACATGAACACATCAAAGCAAGTAGCCACACACACACATAACCAGCAGCTTGAAGCAGAGGGATTATGTCACACACACATATGTAGTCGCAGATAGGAGCAAACAATCACACATCACGTTATCATCAGCTAAGATCAGAAGTTGTTACTCACACATACATACGCATATAACTAAATTACCAAGCAGGAGATACAACAGTTATAGAAGGTGAAACGTCTAGACCTTTGGAGAAATGTGCGAACGAGGCAACAGAGAGTACAAAAGCAGCGCAAGCTGAGTAATAATTAATCAGTTTGATTTTAACACGCTTTAGTTAACTACGCGATAATTGTGAAGTACTACTCCCATAGTAGTCTAAATAAAGAACGTTTTGTTATGTTTATATGATTTTGCAGCTTTAAACCGGTACGTTGAATATTGCAAAAATGTTTTGCACGTCACTAACTACTATGTAAAACACGATGGACAGTAATGGCTGCAACGCCCAAGATGGGGGTAGGTGTATCGCGAAGCCCGAAGTAAAGATATGTATCGTTTTTAGAAAATGTCTTGAAATAGAAACAGTGTTTGAGTTATTGAAAAGCTTGGCGAATGACACAAAAGATGTCAAGCTTGACATACGGCACAGGGTCGTGGACGACAAAAATATTACATAGATTGACATCGAAAGATTCCCCCCAAACCAAAAAGTATTACTATACATTTTAACAGAATGAAATGCCGATCTCACTGCATTGAAAAACACAGTTGGAGTGTGGCCTTGCTACCTTTGGTGTGTCTAGTTGCAATCGACCAAAATCATCTAATCCTTCAGAGAGAAATAAGGCGAAAATAGTATTGTTCACGACTGTTTGAACCGATTAAGAACTGTTATTTCAGCACACCCCAGACATTCCATTCCGACTGGGCAGCAATGATATAATGTTTATGTAAGAACTTAGTCTATAATTCAGCATATCGCAATACCAAGGATATTATGCCACAGCAAGCCTATGTGGTGTTTGGTGATTAAGGTTAGGATATTGTCCAGACATCGTAACGGTGATAACTTTTATTATAAAAATAGCCTATTAACAGTTAATTTTTAGTTAAAATTTTCGTTTAGAAAGATATATATATATACATATCTTTTTAGTTAGAAGAAAAATAAAAATTAAATTTTGAAATTTTTATTTTTGCTCAGATAAGAACAGTTGCTCAAACGAAAATTGTAGACTACAAATTAGCAGGGGGTTGCCTCTACAAATTTTTTTCGTGCACGTTCGATTGTTACTGAAATAGCTACAGAAGGTCATACAGTGGTAAATTAGAGGTCAAAACCTTTACTTGTTTGCAACTTAAGCGCGTTCTGGCAACATCTTAATATCCAGAGTTCCATGTAGGTTCGATTGTTACCCAAATAACTACAGCTGGCTAAGAGTTCGCCAGAATTTGCTGTAATTGCACACGCGTTAAGGCTCTAGCTCTAGATTGACCACTAATCTGGAACCAAAGCCTTAACGTGTGTGCAACTTCAGCAAATTCTTGCAACCTCTTGGCTTCCAGAGTTCCAGAGTGCTACATTTTATTCTTTCACTACTCTTTTTTGTAGCTTTGGCGCTTTTTGCCGACTGGTAACTACCTAAATGTTGTATGCCAACACCGAAGCGTATATGCTTAGCCAGAACAATTTCCACTAAGAAGCTTTACGTATCCTATGACTTGTATCTGGTACTCTCGTTATGTTACCTATATAACATGGTGACAGCTGTATTAAAATAAGCTCGCCATAAAATCGCAAACGAAATTTTAGACAAATGATTAGGCTACTACATTTTGCATCACCCTGCACTAAAATAGGTTTATGTCCTTACATATATCTTCGAGTTTAACTAAAATACATATAGATTTTTGTAGGTGAGCAATGGATGCTGTAGAGAAGATACTTGCTTTGCTTAAAAGCTCGCGCCGAAAAACGCCGACAGCATTGAAAGCGAAACTGATTTTTTTTGCTTATTTAATAAACTGCCTGCTTTGCAATTTAGCAAAATATTTTTTTTAAGCAAAACAAAAAATTGTTTTTGCAGCTATTTGCTTTATGTTTCGTTTATATTATCTGTTAATAAACCAAAGTTGTCTGCGAATTTGATGTTGCAATAGTTGATTGATTGCATATTGCAGTGGACAAGAAAAATTAAATTTTTTTTATCAAAATGCGTAAATATTTCTTCATTGATTAAATACGTATTTGGAAATTTGATTGACCCAAATATTTTTTCTAAAAATAGCGCCACATCAACCGCAGCAACCTAAAGCATTTACATTTAAAAGCTCATCTTCAATAAAACTTAAAACTCATCTGTTATTACCTCACCAACAACTTTAAGGTGTCAAGGTCAATGGGTTTAAAAAATCATAAAAAACGCCTAAAGCGGTCAGTCATCTTTAACAACGACATACTGAGGAGACTTTTCTGCCCCACGTCATTGCATAACTTGATCTTTTAGCGATGAACTGCGCTGTGTAGCCACATTTCATGCGACAACTTAAACATTGGCGTGTGAGCATTTTAAATTCGTCGAAAACTGTGTGTCGGTAACACACGCAGATCTTTTGAGGTTTTTTCTTGGTAGAGTTAATCTGTTGCAGATCTGCAGAACCGGTAAGACGTGCTTAGCCCATGCGCTGTTACCGATTGACACATCAACAACAAAAATAACAACATTTTATTTACGTACAATATTTGCATAACAAATAAGCAAATTTTATTGCTTTTTTAATTTGATTCTCATTAAATTTTCTGCCACTTCTACTAAAACGTCTAAATTATTAACAGTTCTCGTTTTTGCGGCCGCCGTGGTGTCATGGTAGCGTGCTCCGCCTACCACACCGTATGCCCTGGGTTCGCACCCCGGGCAAAGCAACAGCAAATTGGAAGAGAAGCTCGGCCTTAGATCTCTTCGGAGGTTATCGCGCCTTACATTTATTTTTTATTCTCGTTTTTGAAATTTTTTTTTAATATTTTAAGAGTAATTCAAATGCAATAATATTAAATATTAAGCGCTAATGCGTTGGATTTATCAGATGATTCATTTTATTGCAATTTTATGGAAAATTTATGTGAATAACGAGATTATTCTTTAACTATGTCTAACCGCATGTTCAGACTTAGAAAAATTCAGGTTTTCTACTTGATCTCTACAATCCCAATAAAGCATATTTTTTTAGGTAAATTGCGAGTTGCACTCCCAGTACAAAAATATGGTATCCGGAACTAAAGAAAACATCTGTCAGAACACTGCTTTCAGAACGGTATGTTTTGTTATGACGCCGCTTAAACAGATTCGGCAAAGCATCAGAAGAAATTCGGTTGCTGAAGAAATATTGATACAAAAAATATTTGCACGGCAGCCAGTTGAAATAGGATAATGTTCAAATAGGATATGGGCTTATGATTAAAACATAGAAAATAACTACAAGGCGTGATAACCTCTGAAAAGATTTTAGGTTGAGCTTTTCTTCCGATTTGCGTAAGGCTCCGTTTAATTTTGCCTACAAATTGGGTCTTTCATGTTTACGCCGACTCCGAACAGCGTCCGTAAGGTAGACAAGTTTTCGCTGAGAAGCTTTTCATCACAGAAATACACTCGGAGAGTTTTGCGAAACCACTGCCGAGGGCGACTCCGCTCAGAAATTTGTTTCGTCTTCGAGTTCATGATTTCCCAAATTTTTTGAGAATAAATTTCTTGCTAGTATTGACTTTTCGCAATTTTCTGGACGCAATTTAGTCGCTGCGTTCGTAGTATTTTATAGAGCTTACTATTTCAGCGAAAACTTCGCGAAGAATAGTCAGGTCTACATACATATAATACTACAAATACAGCGACTAAATTGAAAGTCGGCGGCCACCGTGGTGTGATGGCAGCATGCTCCGTCTACCACACCGTATGCCCTGGGTTCACACCCCGGGCAAAGCAACATCAAAAATTTTAGAAATAAGGTTTTTCAATTAGAAGAAAATTTTTCTAAGCGGGGTCGCCCCTCGGCAGTGTTTGGCAAGCGATCCGAGTGTTTCTGTATTTCTCCCATGAAAAGCTCTCAGTGAAAACTCATCTGCCTTGCAGATGCCGTTCGGAGTCGGCATAAAACAAGTAAAGCCCGTCCGGCCAATTTGTAGGGAAAATCAAGAGGAGCACGACGCAAATTGGAAGAGAAGGCTCGGCCTTAGATCTCTTCGGAGGTTATCGCGCCTTACATTTATTTTTTTTAAATTCAAAGTCGAAAAGCTCGCGAGCATAACACATATTTCGAGATCCCATAACCTCGCGATAAGTCAATTTCCCAGTTTCTCGAGTCTTGAAATATTTGCCTGTTTGCTTCTTCGAAGTTCCTGTAAGAACTTGATCAACTGTGAGAAAGAAATCGGGCGTTTGGTACATACCATTTAAAACTTTATTACTCTTCTTCCAAACTCTTTAAAAATAAGAAAACTTTCGCAATTTGTGTGTCTGTTTTGTTTTTCAATATCATATTTTTATTATTATTCATAAATTTATCGAATAATTATTTAATATTATTAAATTTACAATACAATCATTTTTTTCTTTTCATTTTGTTATTTGCTTAATTTTTCTTTTATATTCGATATTTTTTGTTTACTTATTAAGCTGTTTTCAGTTTGATTGTGTATTTTTCATGTTGTTGTTGTGAAATTTCATGTTTTTTATTGCTAGGTCTTAGCAGCATTGCTTCTTCATTATAGCAATCGATGTGTGTTTGCTCGCTGTGTGGATGTGTGTGAAAAATAAATTAGTGTTTGTAATTGCATCTTATTTGTTTGTGTGTGTATGGATGTGTAATAGAATTTAAAAACTGACAGCTTACTGCTTAGCTGCCGTCTAGTAAAATCTATCACTTTTTTCTTGCAGCACTTCCTGTGCATTTGTTTGAATATTCGCGTATGTTTGGTGTTTCTGTGTTTGTGTGCAATTTTTTTTTCTATTTACAAATTGAAAATTTTTCCATCTGCAATGCCCATGTCATGAGTTCTTTAGTTTGCTTGTTTCTTTGCATTTGAAATTAGTTTCTTCTACGAAATCGCAGATTTAATTTTAATTATTTTTCTTACTTTATTTTCTCTGCATACTTTGTGGCTGCGTTTGCTTTATATGAGAAAGAATTTGTGTTGTTTTTTGGTAAGCTCGAATTCGTTATTAAATAAAACAAATAACGTTTTAACAATTTTTGTTTTGCCAATTATTGCCAATCATTTTTGACGAATTGTTTTGAAAAAAAAATGTTTATAATGTTATTAATAATATTTTGTAAGTAAAAAATGCGCCTAAAAGTATAGCAGCTGGCGCATAACTTAGCATAAATAACTTACAACTAAATTTTTTTGTAAAATTTAACTTAATAAATATTTTTTTTGGCTATAAAAATTAAATTATTTAGGCTTTGTTATTTGTTTTGGTTTTTGTTAATATTTGCTTTTGTTTCTATTATACGGTTTTATTTCTTTTGTAGTTTTATTTATTTTATTTATGGTACGTTTTTTCATTATTTTTAAAATTTTGTATGTAAAGTTTTCTGCTTTTGGTTCTTGAGGGTTTGTTTTTTGTATGTTTGCACTATTTTTTGGGGGTTCTGGTTTTTTTAATATTTTTTGCGTTACTAAAAATTTGTTTTTGAATTTTTTATTTCAAAATTTTAACTGTTTTATTTTGTTTTTATGAAACAAAGGTTTCAGTTTTTTGGCGTTATAAATAGTTATGTTTTGTACGGAATACAATTTTGTTACGGCAATCCAATTCAATATTTTTTCTAATTTCTCCAACAATTTTCTTCAATTTCGTTTCTTTTTTCTTTCATTTATCTTGTTATTTCCTAAGGCGACTTTCGTTTTCGTTTAAACATCTATGCAAATATTTTTTGCTTAAATTTTCAGTTACTCATGATAAATAATTTTTACTATATTTAGCTCATTGTGAATTAAAAAAAAATATGCTATTTTAGTTTTGTTTGTTACTTTTTTATTTATAACGTTTTCGCTGATTTTTGCTCTCTGTTTCATCTGTATCGTTCGGTAAAAGAACAAATTCTACTCCATTTTGGATTTTGGAAAATTATCGCCTTTTAATAAGAAAATATATTTGAAGCAAAAATGTTCATCACTACTTAAAAAAATTTAAACATTTTATTTGCTATATATAAAAATTCAACTATTTAATTATAATAAAAAAAAACAAAATTATCGTTAAAAAAAATGTATGTGCTTACGCAATTTTTGTTTTTTTTTCGTCTGTATTGTTGTTTATGCTTATTCATACATAATAACCTACAGAACACGAAATTAGCGGTAAAAATTATTTAAACATTTCATAATCTATTTTTATTTTTATTTAATTTTTTGTAATTAAGAAAAAAAGGTCAATGAATCTGTAACTAGAACTATGCAAACCAATTCAGAAACGTTTTTTCAAAAATTAGAAAAGTGTTAAAAAAATCTGAATGGAAATTTAAAATTTTTGATTATTTTCGAAAAGCAATATGAAAGACGAATGTTAAGTGGAGTTTAAATGTACGTTGTTGGACTTAAATGAATGGGGCTATAAAACTGCATACTCAAAAAATTTTGAAAATTCGAAATTTCCAAGCATTTTTCCCGAATTTTAGAATTTTTTGAAAACGTTTTTGAGATGGGGTTTGTAGTTGCAGAATTCGTTATGGTTTTTTTTTAAGTTAACACATACAACTTTTATTTTTATAATTTTTTTCCGAATATAAATTTTAAAAACCATTTCGAGGTATGCAGTTTTTGGACTACTCCAAAAAAATTTAAATAAAGAATTCCAAATGATTTGTTTCAGAACTTCAACTTCAACTGATTCTGTAACTAAAACTATGCAAATCAATTTCTAAAAATGTTTTAGAAAAAACACGAAAATTCGAGGGAAGTGTTTCAAAATTATGTTTGCAAAGTCAGTGCCAGAGAGGGCTTTAACTTGTTAACTGAATCGTAAACTCAAAATATTCGTGCACAATTTTTTCTTCAATTTCAATTTTCGAAAATATTTTTCAGATGCGGGTTTCGTTACAGAATTTATTAAAATTTCTTATTTTTATTTTTTTCGAAAATAAATTTCAAACAGCAAACCAGGTTTAATATTTGTTGGATTCAAAAAACAATTTTTTTTAAATTCAATGTTTTGAAACAATTTCTTTTCCACTTTTTTTGAAAACGTTTTTGAACTGGGTTTTTATACTTTCAGTAACAATTTCATTGAAGATTTGTTTTTTTAAATTAACAAAACTAAATTAAAGAAGAAAACAATTGATAAAATATGTTGACATGTTTCGCTACTATTTACGAGTTAACAGCTGCATATTAGGGTGGAGCGAAAGAAAAATTGCATCTTATGAAAAGGAAATCAAATATGGCGTTGTGCTATCTTCAGTGCCAGAACGAAAATTGGCATCGTTCTTCGAGGAACACTTTAAGATATTTGAAAAATGTTAAAATTTGTTTTATTTAAGAGCTACTCAAAAAATTATACACATTAAATTTTTTCAAAATCCTCAAAGTCCACTCTTTCTTAGTTCACGTTAAGAAAAAACAAAATTATTTTGTTCCACCCTAATAATATTATGTACTACATATGTGCATCGAGTCATCTATATTTGACTTTTTATTTTCGCTTTATTATTCGCCTCAGTTTTAAAACTATATTGCAGATATTATAAAAATATATAACAGAGTTTCAGTCTTTAAACACATAAATTTGTTTTCTCTCTTTATAACGGTTTAACTTCGTTTAAAAAATTATTTATTTTAAGCAAAAGAAGAATATAAGAAAAAATATATGTATTGTACTAATTTTATGTTTTAATTAATAATTTTTTTTTACACATTTAATAATATTAACGTGTTACACGCCTACGCGCCTCTCACGCCTCATCGCCTTGAACTGCTTCTAGTGGTTTTGTGTTATATATTTTGTTTTTTGCACTCACTTTCGCAATACCTCTTATTTACTTTACGCCCTCTTTTCTACCAGTTTATGCCCATTTTGTTGCTTGTTTTTTTTACCGTTAGTTACTATGTATATCACTATTTTTTGCTTTTGTGTTTTTTACTGTAATTTGAATTTTTATAGCCAAAAATTTTGCCAAAATTATTCCTTTTTTTAATAATTTTAATTTAAAAATTTTGAATTTTGTAAATTTTTTTTTAATTTTATAGCCAAAAATGTTTTTCCAAATAAATTTTAATCTTAATTTTAGATTTTTAAATTTTGAATTTTGATACCAAAACTTATGTTTTTAATTTGCCAAAAATATTCGCTTAGAATAATCGTGTAAGGATGTGTATATGTGTATTAAGCTGGGTCGATTTATTAACCTATATCGCGCCATCGACTTTTCAATAGGTTTTGGGCTCAGGAAAAAAAAGTTCCACTAAACATACCCAAAAAAATAATTTTCGAGCCTGCAAAATTTGAGATTTTTGATTTTTTTTCTTTGATTTTTAAAGTTTTTTTCATGACCTACATAAAAAATTTTCATGTATACCCTGTCCGACTCAAAATTGTCCGCTAAAAACTTTGGCGATAACAGTTTTTTGAAAAAAAAATTATTTTTTGGGTTTTGAGGAGTGTTTTGGTTAAAAAAAGTGTTGCCGATGAAAACGAATTTGGTTCATAGTTCCTATCCCACTTAAAATTATGCAATAAAACGTTGGCATTAACAGTTTTAAAAAAAAATTTTTTTGTTTTTGGGACTTGTTTTGGTCGAAATCGATTTGGGTATAGATGGTTGTCTGAAAAAATCGTCAAGATCGGACATATTTATAATATATATCACATACAACCGACTGCTCAGGTAAGAGGAGTTTCATCATTTTTATCGAAATCGATTTTTAGTCCGATTTAGACGATTTTTTCAGACAACCATCTATGCCCAATACGTATGCTTGTGGTAATATTTGATGTTGCTAGCTGTTAAAATGAGACAGAAATGGGGCAGAAATGGCGAAAACCCTCTTATTGAACAATCGGTTGTATGGGAGGAATATGCTATAGTGGTCCGATCCGGTCGATTCCGACAAATGTTAAATCCCCCATCAAAATATGCCTGCTTACCAAATTTCATCAAGATATCTCAAACATTGAGGGACGGACGGACGGACGGACAGATGGGCATGACTAAATCAACTCAGCACGTCCCCTGATCATTTTGGTATACTTATTGGTGGGTCTAACGGAAACATATACATAAAAAATGATTTGGAGCCTTGAAAATAAAAAAAATCGATTTCGACCAAAACAAGTCCCAAAAACCAAAAAAAAACAATGTTTTTAAAAAACTGTTAATGCCAACGTTTTTATCGAATAAATTTAAGTGGGATAGGAACTATGAGACAAGTTCGTTTTCATCGGCAACACTTTTGCACGTTTCTGAAGCAACCCTTAAAAAAAATGGCGAAAAAATAAATTTTTTCACCAAAACACTCCTCAAAACCCAAAAAAAATCAAAAAACTGTTATCGCCAAAGATTTTATCGGACAATTTTGAGTCGGACAGGGTATACATGAAATTTTAAAATCAGATGAAAATTTTTTAAGTAGGTCATGAAAAAAGCCTTAAAAATAAAAAAAAAGTCAAAAAACTCAAATTTTGCAGGCTCGAAAATTATTTTTTTGGGGTATGCTTAGTGGAACTTTTTTTCCTGAGCCCAAAACCTATCGAAAAATCGCGCGATATGGGTAAATTTCGTTCATGCAAACCAACCCAGCTTAATGTGTATGTATGTGTATTATATAGTTTACAAAAGCCGTTCTCTTTTTTGAGTAAAAATTTAGTTCATAAAAAGCCAAAAAATTGTGTTTTTGTTTAACGCGTAGCATTAACTACTTTTCTTTTTCCTCTTTGTTTTCTCTCTTAATACATAATATAGGGTAGATAATACCCATTACACCACCACGCTCCCTAATTTTAATGTGGACATTTTTTCTTACGCCAAACTTGACTTTTGCTGCTTCATTTAGCTTACTTTACTAAAAAAATTTTGGCCTTTATTTTTAATATCCAAAAAGATTATTTTTGATAAATTTAATTTGTTAATTTTTTTATTGCTTTTAGCGTTAATGAGTTTCCTTCATACCTCACACCTAATATTTAAATTTTGTTTTCTAATATCATATATATTTTTATAAGTATGTATTTAATTTATGGACGTTCCAAAAATTTAAATTTTTTCTTCTCTTTTGCTGAAATTTTAGTCAACCAAGCAGTGATTGCAATATTTGGAGTATTTTTTATCAAAAACTTAGGGATTAACAAAAAATATCAAATCATTTGAAAATATTTTACTCGGTAGGTAGGACGTCTCCGACCCTGGCTGTCCCAATTAGTATTTAGAAGATATAGAACTCGCGAAACCTGCTGAAGGGGAAATGGACCAGACAGAATTGTACATGAAGTAAAAAACTTCTGAAGCCCTTCTTATACATTTAACATCCTTATTTTTCGCAAACAGCCCAAACAGCAGCGAAGCTTGCTATTAGTTATTGGTTCTCTTTTCTTTGTAATCTGGCCAAGTGAATCTTGATATTGTACAATTAGTGATGCTCTTTCACTTTGGTTATGCTTTTTTTCACGTAAAAACTTCGAATTTCCATTCGCGGTACATATTTCGCGAAAACGTCAGTAAAAAGGAAGTGATGCAAAGCGACAGTTTGACATTAAATGTTTAATGACAACCTCCGAACTGGTGATAATCGGATGCAAAGTGGGACAGTTAGTAGTCGCACTTGTACCAATAGCGCTGTAGTATTTCTGAAAAAAGTTAATAACTTCGCAAAATCTACGTAACACGGCGGAAAAAAGGGAAGGGAATGAAAATGGCGAAAATAGTCAAACAGAGATGTATTGATGATAGTTGCAGCTGAAGAGATATAAAACGAGAATAGAGACATAAAATAGAAATTAGAGGGAGCGGAGGAGTGAAAACGCAAACATTAGGAGAAGGGAGAATAGAGAGGGAGGAGAAAGTGGGGAAAGGGAGGCTGTAAGGAAGTTGGAGTTAACGAAGCATAAGGCGATGGAGAGGCAGAGGAAGAAGAAATGGAAGCGAAGTATGAGTAAAAGTAAACGCTAGAAAAAAATACGAAAGGCGGACGAAGCTAAGTGCAGCGAACAAAGACTTATCTCTAAGAAGCGAAGACATACTAAAAGGGGACTTTGTTTAGGCGTCACAAGTTTTAAACTAAACCTTTTCAAAGACAGCAAGTGACGGAAGTTTTAATAAACGGACCAGCTATGGAATCGTAGCATCCGTGATCGTATACCTCGTTACGTAAAAACATGGCTTTCGGATTCTAACATATGTGATCGTAGTACCGTATCTTCCTCAGCAAATCTTGTAGAGATTTATTAGTGCATATACAAATATGGACCGCGGTTTAATCGACTGCACAGTTCCAGACCGTTTCATTTCAGCTCATATGGGAACTTACTCATATTTGGTACGGGTTATGGGGATAAAAAAATTATTAAAATGATCATGAATTTCGTGAGATTTCCATTTATATCACAAACGCCTACGCTTAGGGCGACTTAGCACATATAAGGACCAGCCGCTGGGACAAGCTATTGTCGAAGCAGGCTACAAAACTGAGAAAACTGAGTTGAAGGTCGTTGTTATTCAATAGCAGGAAGCGGAAATGGGAGGAGCGCCGAGAAGATATCAATTACGGTAGTATGCCGACAGACGCTGGAGAATATGAGCAACATGGCTTTAGGCCTAGAAAATAAAATTTAGGCGCAATCGAAGATATCACTATTGGCGTAGAATTAGCGCAGCAAGATAATACCAAATCTACGCTTGTTGTCCTCCTTGGAACTTTAGACGTAAGAAACACTTCACGCTGTAATGCATGCTCGACGCAGTCGGAAAACTTTTTGAATGGCTTCTAAAACCACTTATCGCAGATGCCGTACAACCAAGTTGAAAAGCGGAAAATGCACGTTAGGCGCAATTGAAGACGTCATTACAAGAGTTGAGGTTATGTCTTCCTTGCCACCTTAGACGTTAGAAGGTAGTCATGGGTTCCATAAAGCAGCGATTCCGAATCCCATACTATAGACAGCGCGTCATCAGAAACTATCTCAGTGATCGCATCCTTATATACCAATTATTGTCAAGCAGGTTGATAGCAAACATTGGAAGACCATATACGCTCTAAAGTAAGCTGCTGATGGACAATACTAGCCACATTGTCTGTACAGCTCCGAATTGTGAGCTAAAACACTTCAGGGAAGAATCGCTGTAAGTGCCTCGCATTCTCAGCAAAAGTGGTGGGAAAATTAGAAAAAAATACTTGTATTAAATAAAAAAGCCCGAAGATCCTAGCGCAATTCAGACGAATACAACACTGAACACTCTTTCTTCAAATATTCGCAATGGAGTCAGAACCAACACAGCAGGCACACAGGCGGTGTGCTAATATATATAAATGAAACAATTGAATACTCAATAAGTTACAACAGAACATTAAACAAGAACATCTGGTGTATCATACTAAAAGTTAAAAATATTTTCCCCCAATATCAAATAGCTCTGATATATCACTCACCGAGCTCAAGTGATGCAGAATTTATAACGTACTTATACGACATTTTAAATAATAACTGCGTAACACAGGATAATATTATCTTCGTGGGCGATTTCAATATAAACCTTTACATGAGCACAACTTATAGTAAACAGTTAGTTGACTTATTTCGATCCTTTGCTATGGAGCAAAAAATAGATTTTTATACACGAAAGGGCGATAAGACAGATACATTGATCGACTTGTTATTTACAGATAGTAGCTCTATATCATGTTTAAAATTAGAAGAGTTTCAGATTTCAGATCATGAAACGATTAAATTCAAATCAAATTACATAAGCTATTTCAGATGAGAACGAAGAGAACAATAATTTCCTGGGAAAATTATACAAGCGACAGCCTTGTTAATGAATTACGACAGCTTAACTACACTGACTTTGAAAATCTGAGCATCGAAAATAAGGCAACATTCCTATGTAATACGCTATCAAGCGCAGTGACCACCCTGACATACTCTAAAGAAGTCAGTGTCAAACTTATGAACAAGTGGTATGATTTTGAGCTGGCTAACTTAAATAAACGTAAGCTAAATCTTTACAAGATCAGCCTATCCACTGGAGAATGGTGTGAATATTATATTGCGAAACGCCAATATAAACGGCTAATTAAGATAAAAAAAGCCAAGTACATGGAAAACAAAATCAACCATAGTGCTGGTGATAGTAAGGTCATGTGGAAAAACTTGAAAAATTCCATAAGCATGGCTAAAGAAAATAACGGTATTAAAAAAATTAAAATAAACGACCAACTCTACACAGAGGAAAATGAAATAGCGCAGTCTTTGAATGACTATTTCATTGATAGTATATTGGAGATTAGCATGAATATTCCTACTTCTTTTAGTAATGAAGGTACTATAGATGAGCAAAATGGCCGTAATGTTTTTAAGTTTCAGAAAGTTTCCACTTCAGAGATAGTTGATATAGTAAGTAAGTTTAAAAATAAAATTGGAGGGAAGAAACTTGTGTCGGAAGGAGTCGTTAAAGATTCCATAACGTATACAGGTTTTTTCTATTCTCAGCTTGTTAATGAGAGCTTAGATAAAGGTCTCGTTCCTAGTTTATGGAAATCTTCTATAGTTGTGCCATTGGAAAAAGTGAAAAATACCATCAAAGCTGAGATAAGACCTATTAACACGTTACAATGTGATGAAAAAATTTTGGAAACAGTGGTAAAAAATCAGCTGGTAAAATATTTAGAAGATAATGTAATTATTATACCTCAACAATCTGGTTTTCGAAAAAAACATTCATGTGAAAGTGCTTTGAATTTGGTTTTAGCTAACTGGAAAGAAGACTTAAGCAGGAAAAAACACATATTAGCTGTGTTTTTGGATTTAAAGCGTGCATTCGAGACGATCGACCAAAAATTAATGCTGAAAAAGCTTTCTTGCATTGGCGTTTCTGGTATAGAACTAAAATGGTTTCAAGACTTCCTAATTAACAGATACCAAAGAACAGTGATTGGAACGTCCGTATCGGATAAAAGGGAGGTACCTGTTGGTCTACCTCAAGGGTCTGTGCTGGCACCCATAATGTTCAATATATATATTAATGATATAACTAGCTCCATTAAGCACTGTGAAATAAAATTGTTTGCTGATGATACATTGCTGATGATAAGTGGGAACAATATTACTGAAATATATGCTAAGCTACAAGAAGATCTTAACAGCGTATATGGTTGGTTATGCGTAAACAGACTAAAAGTGAATGTCAATAAAACGAAATTTATGGTTATATCTAGACGCAATTTTCAAAACAATGAGCTACAAAACTTAAATATAAATAACGAACTAATTGAAAAAGTCAGCATTATAAAATACTTGGGAATAAAAATAGATGATAAGCTGAATTTCAACGAGCACGTGGATTATACGGTAGGAAAAATAGCGAAAAAGTTATATTTTACACAACGAACCTGCAAATATTTAAATAGAAGGTATAAAATCATCGTCTACAGATCTATAATCGAACCTAATTTTATTTATTGCCCAACTATATTTTTCATCTTGCGAGATAGTCAGATATACAAGCTACAAAAGCAACAGAACCGCGCTATGAGATTCATTCTCAAAAAACGGTATGACACACCTATCAGAGACATGCTATGCTCTCTTAATTGGCTTAGCATTAGACAGCAACTTTCTTATTATACCATAAAATTTATTAAAAACATAATAGAAGGAACTTTGCCTGCGTATTTGAGGACTAATATAAAATATGTAAAAGATGTGCACTCTGTAAATACTCGTAATAAAAATGATTTTAATCTGCCGGCTTATAAAACTGAAGCAGACAAATGTAATCTGTATTATAAAGGTCTTAAATCATATAATGAACTACCGATTGATATTAAATCATGTCATTCTAATAAATTTAAACAAAAATTGTACAATTATTGCAGAACACTACCAATTTAGTGCTGGACAGGCGGACTTCCATAGCATCGATAGAAGTGCAGCGAAACTATACTGCTGTGTAGCGCCAAGACTTCCAAGCTCTTGTGCGCATACAAAAAAGGTTGCCGAAGCACATACTGAAACGCATCACTCGATTAACTCAGTGCATCGCCGTGCAGATGTTGCCTTCGCGCTTTACTAACATGCGTAAAATGCCTACATACTGCATAATCACAACGCTTTGTTCGCATGATCTGGAAGTCTCCCATCCATAGTACTCCAAGGTAGGACATAGATGTAACTATTCTAGATTGCATAGTCCAGAAGACAATTATAAACATGTAAAATAGATTTAAGTTAGGCTTAGGAAAGCCGTAATAAATAAATACATTACATTACATTACATTACAAATGCGCAAACAAAGAGCCGACCAAATAACCTTCCATAATGTCAGCGGTAATGCTGAGCAACCTAGAATAGTAGCAACAAATCAATAATATGGAACTTGCCTCATGGAAGAACCTATATTATATACACAAACAGCTCAAAATATTGCACATTGTAACTTAGAAATCTTGTCTTTGATCGGATTCGTCCCTTTTTATCAATTTTCTTAAAGTACTTTACCTTATTCAAATAGTTGTTTTTAGGAGCGTCTGTCACGTTAATTAAAGCAAACAATTTTATTAAATTTATATTTACTTCTTTGCGTAATTTTAATTAGGAATCTTAATTGAATAAAAAAAATTTATTTAAATTCTTAATTCCAAAATTTTCGAGTTCTGCTCGGTCTTATGGGTGGGGTTTACGTATCGCTTCACTATTATTACACAAAAATAATTTATTTTTAAATTTCCATTTTCACAATTCTGTGGGCGCAAGCAACAACAAACAAAGTTCTGTATTTTTATATTGCACTTAGGCGGTTATGGCTTACGAGCGCAAAATTATGTTTTTTTTTGCATTTTTCACTAATCTAACAATTTGAATTAAAAATATAAATTGTATTATGAATCATAAATTCATATTATACAGTATTTGTATAGAATTTTTGTTACAATTTCTCTTTATAATTTAATTTTCAAAAACATTTTACAGAATTAAAAATAGAAATATAGCATTATTTTCTTTTTAATTATCTTTCTTTTATTATAAATTTTTTTTTGTATAACCGGTCTGTTTAATGCTCTTGTTTTAATTTGTGCTTTTGTTGTTTGTTACGGTTGTTTGTCATCATTTTCAGTTGTTGTTGTTCTTGTTGTAGTTTACTTTGTTTTTTTGCTTCTTTTTGTTGATTTTTTTTTGTATTTCAATTTATATTATTTAAGTTTATTTTTCGTACAATTAGATAAGGCAACGTCATTTGTTCTGTTTATTTTGTTTTTGTAAACATTTTTTGTTGTTGTTGTTGTGATTTGATCTAAAAAGCTTTCATTTATTCGGAATATGTGAATTTTGAACCGTTTTCCATTGAATCACTAATTCCCAACGAATTGTTGTTGTAAACTGCATTTTGGGCTATTGCTTGGTGAGTGTGTGTTGGTGTTGTCTTTATCTGTGAGTTTGTGAGACTGAGTTGCTTGTAATTGCGTTGATCGGATTTTGCTTATGTTGCCAGACTTGTACACTTTTTTGTTTTTAGTTTCTTTTTGTTATAATTTCCAAACTTTATTTTTAAAATTAAAACGATTTTTTGTTGTTAAATATTTATTGCCAAACCGGTAAATTTTGACTCCTAAAAACAACAAAAATGTTTGCATTTTGTTTGTCCTAAATTTTAATTTTTTTTTGCATTTATTGCAAATATTTAAAGTAATTTTTGACGTCGAAATATCTTTTTTATTTTTTGTAATTTACATTTAATTTTAAAGTGAAATACTAAGTTTAGAAAATTTTATAATTTTGTATTTGTTGTATGTATCATTTTTATAGTTTTTTGTGGAAACTGTTAATTTTGTGGCCGAAAAATGAATGCAGTTTATTGCGAGTTGTGAGTTTTTTGGTAAATTGATATATATATATATATATAATAATAATAATAATAATAGGTAAAAACAATTTAAAATGTTTAAGTTCTATATACAACAAAAGAGGAGTAATAAGTGGATCCATAACTCAGAAGTAGATAAAAAAAAATATTAAAATTTGTGAAGACTTACACGGCCTTGCGTTCAATAAAAAAATAAACAGACCAAAAAAAATTTCAGTCAGTTAATTTTACAGCTTTCGGTAAGTATCGATTAACTTGTAATATCAAACAAAAATACTCGATAAACGATGCCAAATTGAAATGAGTTTTCTATATCGAAGTAAAGTTCCTCCCTAACTTAAACTTTGCCGTTGTAGTAGTCGTAGGGCATATGAGAAGGTTATACGGAGTCGATAAACCACCCGTATTCTAGCAGATTGCGTTCATACACAAACTTCAAGGAGTATGACTGGCATGGCGCCTTAGAATTCATAGAGTTGCTGCATTGCCCTAATGCACCAACAAACGTCCTCCTATTTTCTTGCGAAACAGTAGGCTTAGCAAGTGACGTATGCCACCACAGAGGCAGGTGATCGATAAATCAGAGACGTTGAAGAAACAAAATTTTGAGGACTGACAGAATATCATAACAGACCCGGAGGTGGACATAAGCATGTTTTCAGGTTAAGCATTTTAAAGCAAAGAGACCTCCAAACGCACCTAAATGAACCTTAAAAGGCAGTTTAAACCACCCGTGTATTAACAGATGGACTCATTCGCCGCGAGATAGTCAACTGGTTTGTGCACCCTCATCCATGGAATACCGTTGTTGGAAATAAATATTCTCCTAACCGAGTGGAGGAACTTAGTCTGCGCATACAGGCAGATTTACTTTTACATATTGAACCCTAAAATAGGTAATTTAACTATGCCTCGCGAACTGTAAAAATAAACACAAACATTTTGATTTATTTGTTTGTGAACAAATTCGATTGAGTCCAATCATAAAACTAACATAATACAATCATTGATTGCAGCCGTTGTTGTTGATTATAGTCATAGGTGTTGATAGGTGCACTGAAATGTAGTAATTGCCTTTTGAATTTTGAACAATTTAAACCAAAACGTTAATGCGTTTAATTGTTTCTAAATGATCATTGATTACTATTTTTGTATAACCAATGAATGTATTCAAAAAGATATTGCAATCATCAAACTCTAACAAATGTTTTATTGAACATTTGGGAAAAACTTTAAACAACTCGACATCAGGACGGAGAAGGCGCAAGCTGTTTCGATTATTAATTTTATTTTGAATTGCTTGCAAACAGAATTTGTGTACAGTCGAAGTTTGCAATCACAGGATTAGAGCAAGAAATTATTTCCAAATAACTATAGATTGCAATTTTGTACAATCAACAATTGTAGATTAAACCATGATTACAATGAATTACTACAAAATAATTGTAGTTTATGACTTTTACAATTACAACAAAAGCAAACGATTTTGCATGCAATCAGAATAGTTAACTACTATGAATATTTTATGATTGCGACCGCAATTTTTGTACAGTCATCGATGATTGTAACTGCAACGAAAGTGAATTAAATTATTTTATTTTAATTATTTGTAGGTCGTAATTAAAAATACAGCCAATGATCGTAAGCAAAACATGATTGTAAATTATTAATATTTTTTTATTATAATCATATTTGAGTGTTTTTTAAATTCATAGCCCTAACAAAAACACTCATGCGCTTCCGTTTTTTGCCACAACCGATGCTTATAACCAACAAAGTATACCCCAGCGGGTTAGGGGGTCAGAATATACCCGCGGGAGGTATGCCTGTCGTAAGAGGCGACTAAAATACCAGATTCAAGGGGCTGTGTAGCGCAAACCTTGAGGTTGCCAGCGCAATATATGGCTTCTCCAAACCCAATTGTCAACTTCACCTATCCGCGGCGAATCCTGTTTCACTAACAGACGAGGCTCTGGGGACCCCAAGCTACTAATGGAACTTGGGGGTGGGGAGGGAGTGGATGGCCTGAAGGTTCAATGTGGCCACATAAATCGTTCCCGAGATGGTCGGGCTAGCACCTTAATGGTGCTGTGGTACCGGAGCGTATCGGATCTGTATCCGGCAAAGGACCATCACATCGATAACACTCCCCAAAGCCTTCGGGGAGCAACCTTATCGCTACAACAACAACAACAACAACCAACAAAGTATGATTGCAATCAATTAATTAAAAATTATCAATTAATTAAATTTTAAATAATTGTAGGTTGTAATTTTATACATTCAATGTTTGTAAGCAAATATGATTACAATAATATAAATATTTTCTGATGAAAACCAAATTTAAATCTTTTTGTTGTCACATCTGGAAAAAAAAACTCAAATTATTGTCTAATCTAATTTAATACTCATTGCAATCTTTATTTTTGCAGTTTATTGCATAGTCATGATTGTAATCAATCAAGATAAAAATATAAATTTTTGTTTCTTGGAGTCACAATCAAAATGAATTCCTGATTTACCTCATAAATAAAATCAAATTTTCGAATAATCGACCACGATTAAATATTTTTGGCATTCGAATAATTATAAATTCGAGTCTTCGACTAATCGAAATTCAAGATCAAGTTGGTACTTAATAAGTAATTTACGATAACTACGCGATTTTTTCCCCAAAATATAAAATTTCAGAAAAATACTAAAAGTTTTTATAAAAATTTGTGAACAAAATTAAAGATTCTGGCTGGATCCGTTTAACGTGAATTAAATTAACTATAAATAAAAATAAAACAAATTTTCAATCATGTGAACAAATCAAATATTTTATTTAAAAAAAACCCAAATCAAATATCTATACACAAACGAAGTCAAACTTAAACGAAAACTGTTTTTTGTTTTATAATAAATTGAGCAAACTTAATGACAAAATCAAAAAATGTTATTTAAATTTCAAAAATAGTTACTTATAAAATTTAACTTTTAAATTGTATATCAACGCAATGGTATTACAATATCGTTAACAAAATGCAAATTAATTATAATAAGTAAATCAGTATGTGGATTATGTTTTACAAAAACAAAAATATTTATATAAATTTCTTTAAAAAAATGATTAAATTCCATTCACATCAGCATTTGTTATTTTATTTCGTGTATGTATATATTTATATATAGTATTGTATATATATGTATTTTAATAAATGGTAAAAACCGTTAAGTATGTGCGTATGCATACCATTTGTTTGTTTCATCTTGATACTATTTAATTTCCTTTGCTTGTTTCTAATCCATTTTTGTTTTTGTTTTTTTGCTTTGTTTGCTGTTTTTTCTTTTACCTAATTTTAAACTTGCTCTTCAATATACTCGTACGTATATATGTTTATATGTGTATATATTTTGTTGTTGTTGTAATACCCATTTGCGCATGCGTTCGCGTTTTTAGCTTTCATTTGTTTAATGGAACTTTCGCTTTTTACCACCACGTTTTTTGCCTTTGCCCTTCAATTTGCGCTTCTTATTGGCACCACTCGCAGCACCTTCGCCACATAACGCCGGATCACGACTGATTTCGCCGAGGATTTCATCGCCAAGTGTTGCTGAAAGGAGAATAATTTAACTTAGGGTTCTAAGATTGCAGTAAGTAAATGTAAAAGTTGCATTGTCTGGCAATGGAATGATCTGCTATATTCGCAGTATACATGGTATCGGATCGGTAGTCTTATTCTAACCCTTCTACTCAATATCTACCTAATCTCAGATATTTCCATTTCCCATCGTAAGCCAAGAGAACCAGTTGACAAAAGTACTTTCGAAGTAAGCTTAGCGATGGACCTGAATACTAATAGTTGCAAGCTGAAAAAACAAAGCCGTGGGTTCGCTGTACGAATAGGTTCATTCACTAGTTATACCAAAACTGATATCCTTCCTGATGAAATTGCAGCCTTTTTAGGCCAAGGAAAGAGTTTCGCATATTATTAAACCTAAGTCGTTTCTCTGGAAGCTAGCAACCATACAAGGAAAGCCTTAGGTAGTACAAAAAATCCATATGAAGGACAAATAGGAGTTCAGGAAGTAAAGTTTTTCGTATATGTTATCAATAAAAGAATCTTTGAGAATGAGTAAGCCACTATCAAAAGAAAAATTTGGTTAAAACCAAGAGTGTATACTGGTTTACTATTGGCTTCCAACGGCAGCCGGTTATATATACCGGAGCGGGTAGGCTTCAGCTAATAAATGAGGAAAAACGACAAATAAGACTGAATGGCAATCAAGAGATCTTCACCACATAAACCATAGATCCGAAAAGAGTTTTCATAGAGGCACTACGAACCAAAAACCTGCACTAGTGCTACCTGGTTGAACTGTATATATTTAGGCGTCGTATTCCGCTAAATGATGCACAATTGAATTGAGTGATCAGGGTGATTTTCGTTCTAAAGATTAATAAAAGGGGCCGTTAAAAGCACAATCAGTTTAGGTGAGTTATTCTTTGGTTGTTTGTATAAAAACTTCTGAAAGGATACTGGATGGTTCGCAGGAGGTTGACACCTCGGGGCTATAAGCATCCCAAAATTTTTACCTCAAAGGCAGTTCAACCGAGAACGCATTACATGATGTGATCCCTAAGATCGAGGCCCCTTTGAGAACATGGGTGTGACATTGGACATAGAGGGACGGAATAGGTTATCAATGCCCTGGGCATTGAATACACTATGGTAAACTGAATACGCTCGGTTCTGCGTTCTAAACGCTAAGATGGTAGCTGGTAAGATCACTGAGTAATACTCGGACATGACCTGCACCCCGAAGTGCTTAGCCCTACAAAGCAATTACCAGTGAGAAGGCTCGATGAGCGAGGATCCCCGGACCTTAGCACTAGAAACAAAGAATCCATTTTAAATTTACCTTATCTTACTAGAATAGAGAGCGAGATGACACCTAAGATAATATTAGATAATGATACAAATGATAGCTAACAAGTGAAGTCAGAGGCAACAGCGCACGGCATGGATATATGTATATGACAACTATTCTACCTATCTAAACCACAACCCATTGGGAGCGATGGTAAGCACTACAAGTGAACTGCATAAATAATATGCTAGGAACCGACTCATTTTCTTATCAGAAAATGACATCCCAGCAGTGCATATGGCAGCATTCTCCTCTGTGTTAATTATTGATATTCTGAACCAAATTGCTTCTCATTTCGCTTATGGATACAAGGAAGGAAGGGAAAGATGTAAAGCTCGCCAAGAGATTGACCTCCAAGTTTTGATGGACGAATACGAAATGGCCTGTGGAATGGGAGCGGGAATCTGTGCAACTTTCTCATGTCGCTGCTGTAATTTTTTTGGCCCAGATGCAACGATTGCGCGCATATTGTCGAAGTAGAATGAAGGCAAAGAAGTTTTTCCTGAAATATTTGAATTGAATGGGATGGCTATAGTGGGATTGGATTCCCACATGGTTCATTAAAAATGCGGCGGTCTTCTTAAATCATTGGCTAATGAGAGGTGACTCGTCACATCAACCTGGTAGAGGATAACCATTAAAATCTCTGAAATCTTTCTCGTCTTTATGCTGCAGCACTTTATTCTTCCGCGGGAGAGTGGACGCCACTCTGGGACTTCGGGACTGATACGTATGATTAAGTAGAATACGTCTGCGTTCTAGTTGGTGATGCAGCTTTGAGGATTTGTTCCTGCGGATAGACGGCGAAATGAAAATAATTTAGGGCTGCCGTTTACACCTTGAAGCCATATCACGTATATGAGTCATGCCTAGAAGCTGGATTCTCCTCTGTTTAAGACCCTTCCATAGCACTAACTGACGAGATGCGTTTCCTCTAAACAACAAATCCTTGTATAGTTGCTCGCCCGAGCTCGCTGTTATCCCGTTGTATCCACAGCGCTCCACATGGAGAGTGCAAAAAAATATGGACATATTAACCGGTGGCGCAGAGAGACCGAAGATTATTGGAATAGAACAGGTACGAGAGCAGAGCTGTCTGTTTGCGAGCTTCATACATTACTCCTCCGAAGATCCGAGTGTATCGCGACCGAAGTACTTTCGTATTTTTAGCTAAAGCTGGACAATAAAGTGCTTCGATGATTCCACCTCATCATCCGACATAAAGCTTCAGTAGGATGGGGTTCAGCATATTGAGACGCACTGCATGAATTCCCATTCGACAGTGCCCTGTCACCTACTTAGAAACCCTGATATTAAACCGAAGTCTGTATAAAGGAACTCTAAGCCTGAGTTTTTAAAAAAATATATGTTTGGGATATACTAAGTTATCAACTATGGATTGGAATCATTCCTCCCCCAAAAAAAACCTTTCACATACCTAAAGTGGTTAATTTCCGTTGACGATGCTTTTCCGCCTTTGTTACCGGTAGGCGTGTCAAATAAGTTTCCTCATATTCCTGCTTCTCTTTATGTTGTTTGGATAGCAATTGTTGAGCGCGTGAACCTGATGAAATCTCTGTGGGTGCATCTAAATATTCCTCCTTCAAATCTTGTAACATTGAGGCGCTACAAATTGAAGAAGATTTTGTAAAAATCACGTATGTATCAACATCACAAAAATTTTAGTTTTTATACTCACGTCATAGCCCGCTTCTTGGCACGTTCAACCATTTTCTTATCTTTATCAGCCGATTTCTCATCACCATCATAATATACTGGCTTAATTTTTGGCGGCACATAAATACCGGATTTACCCGCTGTTGCTGCCTTTTTAGGTTTCTTCACACCAGTTTCGCCCTCTTCAGCATCATCATCACTTTCCGAATCCGTATCATCAGATGCATGCTCATCATCGTCGGCATCATTATCATCACCACCAGCATTTGTGAGCATATTATCCGGATTGGGCTGCACATTTTTTTTTAAATATATTTTTTTTTGTTTGAAATTTATTAATTAACGCTAAATTATTTAATATACCCGCCCAGCTCTCAATCGTACACTTACCTTATATAAAATCGGATCGGAACTACTCGATATGCCAGTAGTAGCTGTTTTCACTAATTTATCGATCTGATAGCGTAACTTGTGATCAATGGGTCGTATTTTCTCCAAAACTGTGCGTATTTCAATTAGTCGTTCAATGGATGGATCACCCTCGATGGTTTCGCCAGAGCATTTACGTAGCACCACATAAGTAAGATTTATTAAGTAATCGAGTAGCATGTGATATTTGACCTCGAGAAAGCTTAAGCCATATTCTGTTGTTAGTTCGCCACGTTTGACACGTTGCAGCATACTTTCCACCAAATCGGTGACCTGCTTTACATTACTGTTCATTTCGCCCAGTAACTGTATGGCCTGTGGTATGTCCTGCTGCTGCACATGACAGCCATAGTCGAGAGCCTGGAGAGTAGAAAAGAAAGGATGAATTAAGAATTATTTCTCTTTTAGTTTTTGATGTGAAGAGATGAGAGTGTGGGAAGCGATGGAGAAATGAGTTTTATCCTGTAACCATTGGAGCTAGAGCCACATTATAGCTCAGGTTCAAAACCAACATACTCCTAAATCTAAAGCGTTGTTTTTCACTTAGTAAGCTGCATCACATGGATGCATTCGACATTCGATAGCAAGGCTCAGGGATAAATTATCAACTCTAAAAGAAACTGTTGTTGTTGTTGTTGTTGTAGCGATAAGGTTACGCCCCGAAGGCTTTGGGGAGTGTTATCGATGTGATGGTCCTTTGTCGGATACAGATCCTGTAACACAGCACCATTAAGGTACTAGCCCGAACATCTCGGGAACGATTTATATGGCCACATTAAACCTTCAGGCATCCCTCCCTCCCCACCTCCCCAGTTCCATGAGGAGCTTGGGGTCGTCAGAGCCTCGACTCTTAGTGAAACAGGATTCGCCGCGGATAGGTGAGGTTGACAATTCGGTTTGGAGAAGCTATATATTGCACTGGCAACGTGAAGGGTTGCGCTACACAGCCACTTGAATCTGGTATTTAGTCGCCTCTTATGACAGGCATACCTACCGCGTGTATATTCTGGCCCCCTAACCCGCTGGAGGTCTAAAAGAACTCTCGTGGTGCATTTTACCTGGAAAAGAAAATTGTTGAACCATCTAGGTGTATCACAAAAATCAGATTTTTTAACGAAGGAAAAATACCTACGCTCTCCTCGAATGCTTATCTAATCGCTATCTTGTGGGGAGTATATCCCAAAATGACATTTTGGTCATTTTATACCGCTTCGACGCCAATTATGAACCACACCTTTTTGGGCAGGAGGTTATTGCGCCTAACTTCAATAAATCGATACAAATGAAATGCTACCTCACCTATCTTTCAGGTGGACATCCGTGTCACTTAAATTTGCATTATAATGCCCTGCGCACATTGAAATTTATAATCGTACGGCTACCTCCACCTGCCCTTTTTCTCTTAGGCTTTTGAGGTCCTTTTCAACTTCGCTCACTTCTAGCGTGTTAAGATTGTTGTCCTCGGGACCTCTTTTCCTGAGTCGATTTTGCCTGTACCCCAGGACATTTTGCCAAGCTGCGTGTACAATATATCCTCCGAACTGACCTTCCTCTCGTATGCCGAGATACAGTAAGTACCTTCCAGTCCTGTGTCGGTATGTGCGGATTCTGATTCTGCAGAAGTCGCAGTGTATCCTCCGACTTCATCACGCATGGTATCCATACTTTAACTTTTGGTACCGTGGGGATTTGCACTTTTTCCACCACCTCAAACCGCGCGTTCGTGCTTTGCCTTTGGATGTTTGGAACCACTTTCTCCAGCCACCGTAAGCTCGCAACGTTGTCGCGCGCTATCATCTTCACATCCATTCCAAGCACTCGATCTCCACTTCTGTTGGGTCGACCACTGCACCCTGGCGTTGGAGAATTCTTAGTGCTTTACGGTACCGCGAGAGAGCTCTTTTACTTCCTCTGCTGCGCACCCTTCTCCACTCTACTACTCCGTTTTCATGTGTATGCTTTTCCAACACGGAGGTAATTTAATCAGCACTACTCTCGCTCCACGACTCTGACGCATCGTTTAATACGTTTTTGTTGTCCTTGGCTTGCGACTCAGTCCTCCCCTTATGATCGTCCTTATTACAATTAGGTAATGAGTCGTTTATCTTGGTCGTACAACCACCTGCCCGACAAGGCGGGCTAAGCGGTCCAGAATTAAGAAAGAACCGTTCGCCGTTCGAATACAGTCGCTGGCTGTAAATCGTCCAATAGGCACCGTCGGTATAACACCCTGGATTAGCGGTTGGCACTTCTTGAAGGTGAAACGGCGTAGATGCCAGCGTAAGCCGCTCCGCCTCATAGTCGGGCGCTATGGAGTTCGGCTAAGCCCTCACACCAACGACAAGGTGAGGGAATTTTAAGATCAATCCGAAGTTATTTCCAGAACCATTTCAGCATTATTGAGAGATAATTTTTAAATTTTTTTGAAATTATTTTAAACTGATTTCGAAATAGAAACCTTCCCTAAACTTAAGAGATACGTTAGTACCTTACGCTTAAGCTAAAGTTTTATATTTTCATGAAAACACCTGAAAGAATTGAATGTAGTAACTTTTTTTTGTAAGAACATTTTTATTCTACAACTCACTACATATTTTAATATTTCCTAATTTGGTTATTTCCCTTGTGCGAAGTACTTGTAACGAATGCTGAGGCTCACAAAATCTTTTGGCTCTGCGACATTATTGACTATACGTCTGTTGACTCCATCACTTTTGTCCTTTTTTTGGTGATTTTGGACTAGCAGCACCACCCTTCTGTGATTTAGCATCAATAGTACATTCATTACTAGCTGCTCCACTGGCACCACCTTTACCATCTGCTCCACTTGCTTTACCTTTACCACCTGATCCACCTGCACCTTTAGCTTTACTTTTATCACCAGCTCTATCAGTTATTACACGGTCAGCCAAAACAGGAGCATCACGACCATCTTGTTGTTAATTATGTTCCTTTCCACGTTGAGAAGGATCATTTGCACGGTCAGCTTGGCTATCACTGTTAGATGAAACTTCGTTCACAATCAACACTAAAGCCAGTAGGGCTGCTAATAAAGCAGTGAGACCTCATTTCTATTTAGAGATAAAGTTAATTAAGTTTATAAAAAGTTAAATTTATAACTGTAAAAGACTTGTCACCAACAGTCCCCTTTATACCAAAAATTATAACTCCAAATTTCATGTGTACAAAAGAATTTACTTGGAAAAGATATAAACGTATAGAAATGTGTTTGTCTATTCGTTAAGACTGTTTATTTAAGAATGCAAGACAATGAGCGAAGTAAATAAAACATTTAGCATTTGCCTTAAATAGATTTAACTTTAATTTCGAAAACTACAAGGTGTGGTCGATGGTACCTCTACATCAAGTTTGATCATATATACAATTTTTCATATCGTCGCCCACTAACCAGAAGCATGAATGTGCAATTTTTCCGATTTTGTGTTATAGGCCTCGTTATATTACCCTTTAGATTCTCTAGGTTATACTTAAATCCAGAGCTTCCTACGCACATGGAAACCCCTTATTGCAGTGCCATTTTTATGAATGTACAATTCAATCACACAAAGTTGAGCCAGAAAAATGAATGTAGCACATTCCTGTAGCACATTCATGTTTCTGGCTGGCAACAAGGTAATGATTTTCCTGTTTGTATGACACATTCGTTGATATGGCTAAATAATTTTAAGAAAAAGTAAGAACATTCGTTGTTCGAATGTTCCGGGATACGTGCCTGAATGCTAGTTGAGATACACAAAAGATGAGCTGTCTAAGGTATTCTTAATAAAAAATTATACCGATGAAGAATTTTTAATAGCTGAATATCCGAAAAAAGATAGTTGTTTAATTGAAGACAACCCGATTTATTGGAAGCCGTTGCCTCTTCTCGAATCAAAACTAAAATACTTGAAAAAATTGTGTGAAAAACTGGTTATATCAAAAGAATATCATAAAAAAAAATGTAAGGCGCGATAACCTCCGAAGAGATCTAAGGCCGAGATTTTCTTCCAATTTGCGTCGTGCTCCTCTTGATTTTCCCTACAAATTGGCCGGACGGGACCTACATGATTTTATGCCGACTCCGAACGGCATCTGCAAGGCAGATGAGTTTTCACTGAGAGCTTTTCATGGCAGAAATACACACGGAGCGCTTGCCAAACACTGCCGAGGGGCGACCCCGCTTAGAAAAATGTTCTTCTAATTGAAAAACCTTATTTCTAAAATTTTTGATGTTGCTTTGCCCGGGGTTTGAACCATGGGCATCCGGTGTGGTAGGCGGAGCACGCTACCATCACACCACGGTGGCCGCCAAAGAATATCATACTATTTATAAAAATCTTGAGGGCGACGCTTTACCCAAACCCAATATTTCATAAGATTCTGATTCTGATGAGAATAAGAACTAGTTCTAAGTTTGCAATAATATTGTTACGAATATTAGCAACACTAAGGGGTACTGCCATCTCTAAGCCGATGCTAAGCAGTGCCTTGTATGCACATCCATAAATACATCATTATGTATCTACATAAACGATTAAATAATTATGTCTACACATATGTACGTATACGCAGCTGAGAAGCAATGCGCAACCACATGCATATATCTTAGATACTCCCGGAAGTATGCAATGAGAGAAGCTATAAAATCGTGCAATTGTAGTTACAGCTGAGAAATTTGATAGCTGATGGCCAACTAGTAGATTCTGGAAATGGAAGCGCCTAGAAGATGCGACCGAGGAAATCAAAGAGTATAAAAGGCAGCGGCAGATAGAGGCGCTAGAGTCAGTTTCAATTAAGCACGCTATCTGTCGGGCAATAGTAGAGTTAATTATTGTGAAGTACTTTAATAGAGGCCAATTTGCATTATTAAATATTGAAGTTATTTATTTAACAGTTTAGTGATTCGAACTTAGCAGAAGGTTGCAAATAAGAGTATTGGCAAGTAAATTCGTTACAATATCATAAATAAAAACACATTAGTGTATATGAAATTGAATTGAATGTGTAACTTTTTCATTTACATACATACTTTCGATAAGTCAAAGCCGCGGATGTTTTCCCAAGTACTGTGATGCCAACAGAATTGGCCTAGCAGGTATTGGCTTGGCCCTAACATTATTTAAAAATCAATCTGCAGTGATTTTTTTACGTGTTTTGAGGTTAAGGCCATACCATGACCACTTGGGCCAATTCTTATAGCGTATTTAGATTCAGCGCATCAAAATGTATAGAAAACATGGGTCGCATTACCTTATCTGACTACCTTTAATTTTTTTGTATAGCTGTGTTAACAAAAAATTAGATCAGTTTTTAAAATTTTTGTTGTGCCAGAAAAATTAATGTGCTAAATCTCGGAAAATAGAAGGGATGCGAGCAGAGCAATCATCTCAGCTGAAAGAGCATAGTGTGAATATAATATATAGATACACTTTGACATTAGAAACTAATTCTTCTAATTTTGAGGGAGCAATAAACTTTGAAACTCGATTTCCCAACATTTTCATTTTGGCACATTCATGCTTCTGGCCGGCGGGCGACAAGTTATAACTGAGATGAGCTTTTCCTACGTCCAATTTTGTTAAATTTCTAATGTGTTCCTTATTGGTGACCACAAAGCTTTAGTGCAAACTTTCTTTGATTTGCGAGGACTCCTTCATGACCCACAACTTGATATTGCACGACGAACGTTTGAAAGTGATTTGTGTGACCATTGGCCATTGACTACCTAAAATTTTGCTGGAGTCCATAGCAACCAGTTGAGCATAGGCTTATGTCACACGCTAATCCGTTTCTGTATGAAATATTTTTTTTTATTAAAAAGTAAATATTATCTAGCGATCATGTGGTTTTATTTAGTAATTCCTTTATTTATTGAACTGAAAAGAACACAAAAGAATTGCTAACAAGAAATTAATTAAGTTTTCCATTGTGTCGTGTAAATAAATATATATGTATACGGAAACGTTTTTCTTCAAGTTTTCAAAATTGTGTATGAAAACAAAGCTATAAAAAACAAATTTTTATTTTTTAATCATTAGGCCCATTGTATTGTTAAAGAATAAACAATCTTATAATCTAAAACGTGGAAAAACATATTTCAATGCCATTATATAAATGACATAATCCCAAATGGCATAGCCCCAAGTTTTTTACTTCGGATTTCGTCCGTGCTTATGACATGTTATAATCCCAATTGGAATAATGTGACTTCTGAGTTTAAAACGAAGATTTACACAAACAACCGGAAGGCCGAACACCTAAGTTGGAGATCCTCTCGGATCCACTAATTTCAAGAAGTTTACCAAGGAAATGAACAGGCAGACTACCAAACAGGGTACAATATTAGCATTTTATAGTGGAGATCCTTTCTGTGAGCTTACCAAAGCACACATAAAGTGAACCATGACTAAATAAGCAGTTCAGGCCCCAAATGATTTACGCCGTATGGCAAAAACAGGCCAATCTTGTTATGCTTCCATCAAAAGAGCATATCACCAAACTTATTAATTTATGCAGATATGAGCTACGAACTATCACTATACGTAGTCTACGCTATCACTTAATTAATACGTAAACCTATAGGTTTGCCAAACAGAAGGACCGAAGCAAGACAGCGACGTTTCTACCTACATAGGTAATGGTGGAATTTAAGTTTGCTCTGAGAAATTTACAAGAAATAAGATCACATAAACTAGCTAATTATCGTGAAATAAGATTGCCTAACCACGCACACAAGGTTGTATGGTATGAAAGACTGATGCGCGCCGAAGATGAACGGGCTTGTTAAGTCTACTATATATATGAAACCTGTAGAAAACAAAGGAGACCAGTGGAAACGAAAGAATGCTTTAGATGAAGCAAATCCTTATCGCCTTAGCGGCGATTTCTTCAAGCTGATGCTGAATGATATTAAAATATTAATTGATGACCAATGGCCTTACCAGTCCCGCCTTAGGTTCGGCTTTCTATAGCGTTGGTATTGAGATGAATAATGACAAGAATGAAAAAGAACAAAACTAACAATCCATAAATGTTACATCGTATCAGTCCTGACACATGGTTTAGTATCATGGACTGTTTGAACGAAAATATAATGACCATTGGAAAACTTATTTAAGAAAAAACGCTGTATATAGCAGATATGAACATAGTGCAACGAATAAAAGCTCAATGGCTTCGCTGAGTAAATCCTGTGATGATCCGACGCCGTATTCTTATCTGTACTCGAATTTTATCCGCTAAAGAAGGAGGAATACTCTACTGGGTTAGGAAGAACTAATTTTCTTCGATATTCTTAGGCGGCGTTAGTTAGAGCTATGAAAGAAAGGTTCATGTACTTTGCTATGAGACATCCAAAATCACGTAGGCGGTCCAGCACTAATTAGTGATGATGCCGTACTCCAAGATTGCGGTTCATGTTTCAGGCTTATGTATCCATGAAAGATTACTTTGAGCCATTCCAAGTTCGTCTTACAAGACAGTTGTAGCATATTACTAATTTATATATTGTTTTATTGCCAGTTTACTTTTTTTGGTGAAATGAATGTATTATTATTATTATTAATAGGTCTGGAAGCACTGTGACCTTTGTACAGATCTATTGTGCAAGACCTTTCAGCCTAATTTTGTATCTGGAGGCTCTTGATGTATCTAAGTACCTCTTCAGGCTTTTTACTCCATATCACATAGGGATAAAGAGTCCCACCTCCTAGATGGGATAGTCTCTGCCTAGCTAGAGTGACCTATTCGCAGAGAATGTGAACCGGCGTTTCATCATCCAGCTCACAGAAACGACAAATTTGGGTATCAGATAGATTTAATTTACTTAGGTGATATCGTAGACCGCAGTGTTCCGTGTAGTACCCAGTAAGAGTTCTTAGGTCTTCCCTGCTTAGGTTAATGAGTTTGGCTGAAACTTTCGTTGCCGGAAGTATAAACAGTTTGGCCTGCCTTTGCCCTGGGCAATCAATCCAGTAACGTCTGAATTGTTTAGTTTCCACAAAAGGGCTCTGGACTATAGAATGCTGATGTAGCACCCTGCTTTGCTAGGTAATCTGCATGTTCATTACCTTCATGTCTCTGATATCCGGGAACCCATCCTAACAAAACCTTGTTTTTGGCTCCCAGGGCATTAAGGATTTCAGTGCATTCATCCACTAGCTTAGATGTAACTGTGTAGGATTGCAAGGCACGCAGTGCCGCCTGGCTGTCCGACATAATGTAGATGCTCTTCGATGTTGAGCCTCTCCGCAGACATTCTCTACCACAGACCTCTATTGCATTGGTATCGATTTTTTGAAGTTTGGCCCATAGATGCCAGCTCCCGTTCTTCCGTCAACGAATTTCGATCCATCCGTGTACCAGACCTCTGAGTCAGGGTCGTTATAAGGATTCCCTATTTACCAGTGGGTCCTGTCCACAATGGACACTTCAAAGTTCCGTGAGATTCTGAGCTTAGGGGACATTACGTCACGCATTTGTAATGAGGAATTTCCTATGAATTTTCTTATTACTTTCATATGCCCTGTCATATTTCCTTCCTTCAACTCAGAAATATTTGGAAGTCTTAGTGCACCTAGTGTTGCCTCTTTCTCTATCAGAATAGGGAAGGGAGGTATTCCCACTAAAGCACTAAATGCGTCAGCAGGGGCGGTTCTCATCGCCCCCGTTATGCCAACGCAAGCTAATCGATGAAGTTTGCTTAGTTTAGCCGTTGCCTTTCTTTGCGTGGCCTTCTGCCACCAAACCAGAGAAGCATAGGTGACTATTGGCCTTATAAATAAATAAATGTAAGGCGCGATAACCTCCGAAGAGATCTAAGGCCGAGCTTCTCTTCCAATTTGCGTCGTGCTCCTCTTGATTTTCCCTACAAATTGGCCGGACGGGATCTACATGCTTTATGCCGATTCCGAACGGCATCTGCAAGGCAGATGAGTTTTCACTGAGAGCTTTTCATGGCAGAAATACACCCGGAGCGCTTGCCAAACACTGCCGAGGGGCGACCCCGCTTAGAAAAATTTTCTTCTAATTTAAAAAGCTTATTTCTAAAATTTTTTGATGTTGCTTTGCCCGGGGTGCGAACCACACGGCATTCGGTGTGGTAGGCATATGAAATGTTATGAAATATTATTTAATAAAAATTAATAATTTTTTTTTAAGCTTCAAAGCCATGTTTTTGTGATAATTTTAACAAACAGCAATTTATTGCAAATAGAATTTCATTAAAATTATTTTCGCAAAAGATTTTCACAAGCCTTTGTAATGAAATTTCAATTTTTATACAAAGGCAATATTTATACAAAATAGCGATAATAATTAATTGTAAAAGTAATATTGCCAAAAAAAATTTAAATAAATGCAGGAAAGCTAATAAGAAATTTAATTAATGTGTGATGAAGCGATACAAATTTTTTATGCTAAAATTTCGATTGATTTTAGTTATTTATGCAACATTTTTTAATCATAAAATTTTTTTGGTCAGACTAATGGCATTTGCGTTGCATAAATTCCAATGAATTATTGTATTAAAATAAATTGTGAAAAAATATAAAAGTAATAAGCATCAACACAAACAAAATGTGAATTTGCAGCTCAAAAAAAAGATATAAAAATAAATAATGAATATACAAAAATAATTGCATTTTGCACATGTCGGGCATAAAATTTGCATGAAACATAAATGATAATTTGTATAAAAATTACACAATTTTACAGCAAAACCACATAAATAATTAATTTTAATTTTTTTAATTTTTTTGCATACAAAAATGCAACGGCTGCATGCAGACGCACAAATCCCGCGCAGCGCAACCAGTTCCTGGCAACATCCTGACATTTGAGTGCGGTTTATTAATATTCATTGGTACGAAAACAATTTTATTATACAACAGCAAAAAAAAATAACCACATAAAAATTGAATTATTATTGCACACCAAAAGCCTTATTAGGCATCATTTAAATACACGTTGGCATGGGAATTAGTCAGCGCATTGTTGTTGTTCCATGACAAACAAAAACGCAATGAGCGCATAGCAACAACAGTTCAAAACAGCAACACTAACAGCAATAAAATATTTAATTTAAAATGCATACACCATTATTATTAAAAATATAGAATTCTTTCATGATTGCGATTTAGCGATAATAAATTAAAATTTGGTTTGCGTGTGAGCATGTATTACACTGTGCAAAAAGTAAAAATAATTTTATTTTTTATCGGCACAACTTGCGAAAGCAGCTACAATAACAGTTGTCTATTTTGGTACAGCTGCATCAAAATACACTTTGCATCGAATAATATTCAATAATGTTATATGACATTATATAAATAACTTGTATACAATTTTTGAAATCACATCACATCGCAGCATAATCATATCACATCAATTTATGTCATAGAAGATTTCAATGCAGTTCCCTGAGTGATATGTTTGTTGTGCAAGGCGTATTCAATGCCCGTTAAAAGTCTGTTGATGTGAACGAATAACATCATATCTCATTATTTAATAATTATTGCATTATGTCATATCGTATGATATGATGTCATATCAGTCAAAACATTTCACGTCAACTCAAATCAATTCAGAAAACATCTGGGAGTAGCAGATCAATGCAGTAATTATATCAAATTACGGTATCTACATTGCACCACAATTTATAATATAATTCAGTTCCCGAAACACATAAATCGGAAGAAACTAAGTGAGGTCATATCAAATCAGATCAAATAAGGACATACCTAATTTCCCCTAACCAATTTCCATAGAAAATATGTGAATTTGAATATACCTAAAATCAATCTATATCCTTAATATCACAGGATAATAACTACTACTATAGCATTCGGTCATATCATAACACATGATATCAAATCTGTCAAACCATATCACATCAACCCAGAACAGATCAATTCAGAAAACGCCAGTTAGTATCAGATCGATGCCCTGCTCAAGTGATCTGAAATTAGAATACAAGTTAACAACACACCTGAGAATAGCACTTCAGTTCCTGAAGCACAGAATCACTAGAGATTAAGTAACATCACATCATATCAGATTAAATGTCAAATTTAACTGATTGTAGTACAACCCATACCCTTAGAGAGTGTGTTAATGTGAATATTCCCAATATCAATTACTATTCCTAATATTACAAAATATTAACTGCCTAAAAAGCTGTTACATTAAGTCATCTCATATGATATGATATGAGTCAAACCATATCACATAAGACCAAAACAGATCAATTCAAATAACATATGGTAGTATCAGATCGTTGCAGCGAATGATATCAAATTCAAATGACTAGATTCGAGTATATAGCTTCAGATCCTCAAATCACATGATATTAGATAAAATAAGTGCTGATCAAGTTTTACCGATTGTTGTGCAATTCAAACACACCACTCCTAGAAATTGCGTGAATGTGAATAAAATTAATATCAATCCCTGTCCCTAATATTCTAAAATATCACCTACTTCAAATGCTTTTATTCTATGTCAATGTCATCTGATACGATATCAAATCAATTAATCACTTCAATCCAAAATTTGTAAATAAGTTCCAGATTGAAACTGGCTTTGATACACCGCTTGATATCACATCAGAAGAATCTATGAAAGTTTTTGAAAAACGCCCTATCTCAAAAATTTGCTGTACTCTCTCAGATGGAGTTGAAAAATGTCCTATTTTAGATGTTAGCAAAAACTTTCTATTTCAGCATAGATTTATTAGATTTTGAGTTGAAATCGGGAATTTTTTAAAATAAATCTGGGATACAGTTTTCTTCAAACAAATTCTAAGATAGGGCGTTTTCGATCTGGTTGCCGAGTGAGGGTCACTTTCCACTTGCCACAGTTGATATGAACATTAATGCATCAATAGAAATTCAGGAAGTGTGCATAAACCAAACCGAAAAAAGAAAAAAAAATAATGGACAAAATGAGGTAAGAAACAAGTAAGGAAGGCTAAGTTCGGGTGTAACCGACCATTACATACTCAGCTGAGAGCTTTGGAGACAAAATAAGGGAAAATATCATGTAGGAAAATGAACCTAGTGTAACCCTGGAATGTGTTTGTATGACATGGGTATCAAATGGAAGGTATTAATGACGGTTTTAAAAGGAAGGGGCCCTTAGTTGTATATGTGAAGGCGTTTTCGAGATATCGACCAAAATGTGGCCAGGGTGACCCAGAACAATATATGTAATACCACGAACAGTATTCCTGCCAAGATTCCAAGGGCGTTTGATTGCGCCCTGCAGAACTTTTTCATTTTTTTTCTACTTAATATTCTAGGGGTCACACCCATTTTACAAAGTTTTTTTTTAAGTTATTTTTTGCGTCAATAAACCAATCAAATTACCATGTTTCATTCCTTTTTTCCAGGCATGCTTAACCAACGAAACGATATCATTTCGTTACGATAATTAACGTTAATAAACGAAACAAAGTCATTTCGTCTCGTTTATTAACGTTAAGAACGTCAAATTAACGAAATGATTTTGTTTCGTTTTCTGCCATATCAAAACGAAATCAAATCGTTTATGTTGATTATTAATTTCAAACTATGCTGGCAAAGCTGATTGATGGCGGAGTCATTAAAGGTGAAAGCATTAGCCAAACTGATTGCAACTTTTCTCATGAATTTTGACAGTACGAACATTTCTCAGAGTATTTTTGACATTACCACCAACGAATTACAAAAACAAATTACATGGAGTTTGCGTGTGTATGTCCGCTCGCTGTTACCACCTTACGGCTTCGCCATGGCTATAGCATTGCCAACACAATTCAAACATAAAATATCACGTTTTTGTTAACGTTTTTAACGTTGACGAAAGCTTTTCGTTTCGGTTAAAAACGAGATACAATTTATCTTGATAATTTCTTTATCGATAATATTTCGAAGTGTTTCAACGGAAACGGTGAAAATTTTTTGATAAACGATTAGCTTAACGTTAAGGTGCATCCCTGCTTTTTTCATATTTGGTATAGAATTATGCCATTTTTTTCATTTTTTCGTAATTTTCGATTTCGAAAAAGTGGGCGCGGTTCTGGTCGGATTTCGGCCATTTTTTGTACCAAGGTAAGAGATAAGTACGCGAACTGAGTTTAGTAAAGATATATCGATTTTTGCTCAAGTTATCGTTTTAACGGCCGACGGAAGGACAGACGGTCGACTGTGTATAAAAACTGGGCGTGACTTCAACCGATTTTGTCCCATTTTCACAGAAAACAGTTACCGTCATAGAGTCTATGCCTCTACCAAATTTCAGAAGGATTGGTAAATTTTGTTCGACTTATGGCATTAAAAGTATTCTAGGCAAACTAAATGAAAAAGGGCGGAATCACGCCCATTTTGAAATTTTCTTTTATTTTTGTATTTTGTTGCACCATATCATTACTGGAGTTGAATGTTGACATAATTGACTTATATACAGTAAATATATTGAATTTTTTGTTAAAATTTGACTTTTAAAAACTTTTTTTTAAAGTGGGCGTGTTCTTCATCCGATTTTTCTAAATTTTATTTAGCACATATATAGTAATAGTAGTAACGTTCCTGTCAAATTTCATCATGATATCTTCAATGACTGCCAAATTACAGCTTGCAAAACTTTTAAATTACCTTCTTTTAAAAGTGGGACGGTGCCATGCCCATTGTCCAAAATTTTACTAATTTTCTATTTTGCGTCTTAAGGTCAACCCATCTACCAAGTTTCATCGCTTTATCCGTCTTTGGAAATGAATTATGGCATTTTTTCGGTTTTTCGAAATTTTCGATATCGAAAAAGTGGGCGTGGTTTTATTCCGATATCGTTAATTTTAAATAGCGATCTGAGATGAGTGCCCAGGAACCTACATACCAAATTTCATCAAGATACCTCAAAATTTACTCAAGTTATCGTGTTAACGACAGACGGACGGACGGACGGATGGACGGACGGACGGACATGGCTCAATCAAATTTTTTTTCGATACTGATGATTTTGATATATGGAAGTCTATATCTATCTCGATTCCTTTATACCTGTACAACCAACCGTTATCCAATCAAAGTTAATATACTCTGTGAGCTCTGCTCAACTGAGTATAAAAAGGAAAGCCTAACAAAAACGGAAACTTGAAAGGAAAGTCTACAGATGTCGGCGAAGAAAGCAGATATCGACCACAGTAATTAAGATGCTGTTGCTAATGATGATTACGATAAAAAGAAGCCGCACATGCAGACAAAGATTATATCGAAAATGAAAAAGTGTACTTTTGTGCTAAGATATTGGAGTTTCTTGACTTCCTTTATCATACAACGCATTTCGACACATTAGGAACGATCCTCAAGCAGATCTGTTATTTATTTATAAAAACATAAAAAATTTAAAAATAGCATCAACTAATCAATTTAGCAAATGAGGAGGCCTCTTCAAGTTTTTCGGGTGATGTACGGTCATAACATTATGGGAGCGGCAATATACAATACAACCATACCATGTTGCAGGTGCTAAATTCCTACTACTTCTTTTGGACACTTTCGATTCAAAGGCCTTGAATGAACATTTCGATCTTGTAGGACGAATTATTGTGAACCAGTAATCATTGTGCGGCAAAAACAATGACAGAAATTAAGTAAGTAAGAAGTAGCTATTAACAATTAAAAAGAACCAACTCTATGTAACGAATACTTGATGCCTAAAAATAAAAACTTGTTTTGTTTCACAGTGTAATATAGAATTTAAAATTAAGCGAAAAATTTACAAAAATTACAGCATTCAAAGGGCAAAAAGCGTCGACAAATATTCTACAAATCGTGGTTAACATTTCATTAATATTGCATATGCACTTATTGTAATCATTGTTGTTGGCTTATCTTCATTCAGCAGAGCAAACATACATACTACACACGAATAGTGCACAACACAAAACCGCAACATTTTACAAAATGCAATAATTAAATGCCACCAATAAAATATGCAAATGAGATGTTTGAGTTGAGTTTGGTCGCGACAAAGCATACAATTCACATTTACATACATAGTTAGCACGCAGATAAACATACTTTTAGGCGCACAAGGAAACACTCCACACATGCACCAGTCACGTACGCATACAAATGCAATACAATCACAATGAACCGCTCAACTACTTGCGTACAGGATATTCGCACTTTAACAGATCAATGTGTGTTTTTCAAGGTTTTGGTTGCCAACGTACAATATCCAGTCGTACATAATTACTTGTCTTCGCTGATTTCCGGACCCGGAATATTGAAGGTATGGTTTGTAGTGTTTGTTGCTGATTTTGTTGAAGTGGCAAGCAACAAAAAAAAATATAATGAAACATTACTTTTTTAAAGTGTTGTTCTGATTTGTGGCACTCACAAGGTCTCATCATTCTACTGCGAGCTCACGGCCGGATGAATGAAATGTGGAGGTCGTGGTAGTTTTGGCAGTATGATTTGCGAGTATTGTTCTCGGGGTCTCATAATCGTATTTTAGTGAACAAGTTTGAACATATCTAAGCGACAACGAATATGTTTGCAAAAAGATTACGCAGGGTAGACCAAGCCCTCGCCCCTGGTAGTAATTGGACTTAATCGGCTAGTAAAAAGCTAGCTGCGGGATTCCATCTGCAGTCTCATAAGGTGCGGCTGCAAGCGGTTCATCTGTCTTTCGACCAAGTGGCTCGCTAAACAAACGTGCTAGGAAAACTTGTATTACCTATGATCAGGGTTTGCGCTGAGCTTAGTACACCCACCCCACTTTAAAGGCCATGACTTGAGGGAATTGGATGGGGCAGATGCCCGTTTAAGTGATGTCCTCGTGAATGCGAAATGTAATAAAGTTGAGATGCGACGGGCGAAACATGGAAATAAACGCTTTAAAATCGTGTGACATATACATGCGTGGTCATGCGGATAAGCACAGTTTCTGTGTCGGATTCGTGGTGGGACAGAGACTTCGTCGCCAAGTACTGAGGTTCATGCCTGAAATGCTTAAGGTTTCCGTACGATGAAGGGATAAGAATATGCCGTGGGTGCTGATGGATTGCATGCGGCAACGAGAAGTAGGTTAGTCACATGGATCAACTTCTAAGCAAAATATGGTCTGACAATTGCTTGCTGATGATTGGAATAGAAGTTTTTCCTTCCCCTGTCAACGAGAAATAGATGCTGCAAACAATGCCAACTATCTTGGAATCAGCCTTCTAACTATCGCATATCAGACCCTGTTAAGTATATTGTGTGAAAGATTGAGTGAAGCCTTTCATGGACCGGGTAATTTGACCGTATTAGTGCGGTTTCAGACCTTGTAAAACTATGCGCTCAAGCTTGGAAAACCGCCGAGAAAAAGCAGTTGGCACACATCGCCTTTTAAACTATTATTACTCCGCCTTCGATAGCAGAAAAAAGAGCAGCTTATACGCCCCTATATCTGAATTTTGTTCACAAAAAACGGATGTGCAAAATTACGTCAAACATTTTACATTTTATATTCTATGAAGTTTAATTTTTAGACAACTCGAATACCGAAGGTTTCATACAGTCATATGATACAGTGCCGCCTGTGAGGAAGTGTGTGAAATATAGTGTGTGATGTAGAGCCTTGGGATGTTACAGTTAGAGGGAGTAAGGTGTGATGCAGTAAGGTGGAGGGAAAATGGTTGTTATATTAACAAAAAAAAACACTCGCCGAAGTTTTGATAGTTTATTGATGTTGATAGTCCTTTGTCGAATAAGATCCGGTAGTTCGGTAACAAAGCACCATTAAGGTAATAATAGCCTGACCATCTCGAGCACGATTAATATGACCACATTAAACCTTCTAGGCCACCCCGCCCCCACCCCCTAGTATCATGAGAAACTTGGGGTTGCCAGAGCCTTGTCTGCTAAATATGTGTATGATACATTCATATTTGTAACAGGATTTCCCTCGCGCAGGTAAGGTTGACAATTGGGTTGCAGAAGCTTGGAAGCTATAAAGCTTTGAAATTGGTCGCAGAGATAAATAGGTAGGACGACTGGTTACATGAAGATAAAAATATTGCTGTTCAATACACTTCCTTCCGATTGATCGCGGATATCTATCTCGTTAGTGTTCTGTAAAAAACGAATTAAATTATTATTTTTTTTAAATTATTACTTAGTCAAGCTTCATGCCCTTTTTGCGAAAATAAATTTTGTAGCTAACATTGATTTAGTCACTCTCAACCTTCCTGTCTACATTTTGCATAATATCTACTTCGAAAAAAATTTAATTGAATAAAATAAAAAATGTATTTACGTTTACGTTTATATTGTATTAACAAACATCCTACAACGTACGCGTGTAGAAAGTATTTGTATTGGAAAAAGGAAAGGAGAATATACAGTACATATGCTCATCATATCGAGAAACTAATACACGTATAACACAATCATATATAGTTTGGTAAATACATTTATTGTTTGTTATAATGCAGCGCAGCAAATCAACAAAGTTAACAACAGCACGAGTCTGCATTAGATGCTTGCATACACGCATACCTTCACACACACACACTTAGATGCACTGCGTCATCCCAACAAATACTGAAAACAAAAATTTCAAATGTTTGAGGAAAACATTGATTCTCAGTTTGATATTCAACATTATTTATCATTTGAAACAAAATATTTTCTCGACTTTTTCTCAAACGTCGATCTTCAACTTGAGAGTAATTTGAGACATACTTGAAAATTTGTTTTCTCTCAAATGTTTGGGAAAACATTAATTCTCACTTTGATATTCAACATTATTTATCATTTGAAACAAAATATTCTCTCAACTTTTTCTCAAGCGTTGTTCTTCAACTTGAGAATGGTTAAAGTACATAATAAGTGTTCATGAAACCCAAAAATAAAATAAAACATAGTACACCATGCTTATTTTACATCAATGCTATCGCTATCGATAGTGTCGTCGATAGTGCCGTTGATAATCTCTAATTTGCATACTTTAGCTGGAAATGTAAACAAGCGATTTTATTGAGTGAAGTGGACATAAAGTGAAAAATAAGGAAGTATTTATACATTTTAATAATATTAAGTGATATTGTACTACATTATGCATAGATCCTAAACGAGTTAAAGTGAAGTGGGGCAATAATAAATTTGCTTACCGAAAGTGGCACAACAGTGGATTCCATATCGTTCCGTTTTATCTCATTTGAGAATAAGCTGAGAATCCAAAATTCTCAATTTGAAAATAAAGAAAAATTCCATATTAAAAATGTGCCTTTAGCTTGAGATTGCTATCAACGGTTATTTGAAATGCATTTGAAACTAACGTTGAAATGTGAGAAATGGACTGATTCTCAAATGTATCTCAAACTGAGAATGACAAAAAATGTTTATTGGGATATAATCCACGCCATTTATTTTGCGGCATGCATATTATTGGCGTTGTGGCATATGAACTAATACATAAATAGGTGGTTGTAGTGTATTTGTGCTTTTGTCTATATTTAAATGCGCTTGTGCTGCTGTGGGCCTCTATACAATTTTTCGAGTGCATACTTAGATAAGTGGCCGCATATGAGTGTGCGTATGTGTATGTGTGTGTGTGCTTTAAAATGTAATTAGAATTGTTAAGTGAAATAAAGTACTTTTTATGCATGCACGAGCTCTTCTCCCCCTAGGCGCACAATAACTGCGCATAAATGAATCGATACAAAATAGATGGGGTTGTAAGCAATTTTTACATATTTTAATTTATATGTATAAATTTTTACATGTATGTGTGTGTGTGTGTTTGTAAATATCTTAATTCGCATAATTGTGCCCGCATGACGTTGATATATGATTTTAATGCTAATAATATCTTTTACAGTTATAAAATATTGATGTACCAAAACTAAAGGGTGCTTCAAAAGAAAAATAGGTGCAACTAAACGCCACGAAAAAAATATTTCAGGAGTAAACATAAGCCAAATCAAAAGAAAATCGGGAAATCGGGAGAATAAAACGTAAACAGAAAGGAAGAGCTAACGAGAAGGAAAGGAAAAAGAAAAGTTGAGAGAAAAGGAGCGGAAAGGGATAACAGTTAGGGGGAAAAGGAAAATAATAGAAGCTAGAGAGAAGAGAGATAGAAGAGAAAGAAGAAGAGTAATGATGTTAAGGATGATGATGATGTCGGCGATAGTTATGTATACTTAACAAAGACCGAAATGGAGACGAAATTTTTTATGGTTGCTGCAAAGGTTGCGTTGCCCGAATTTTTTGACTGTGGGGTTATGCTTATGGTTATTGTTACAGTTACGATGAAATAATGATTGCAGTTTCAGTTATGTTTAGATTAGTACGGTCGAGTCGACGGACGGCTGAAAGCTTAATGCGGGCACTGTTATAATTTATAAGTATAGCGCTGCCGAAACATTAACTACTCTTATAAGTGAGAGCCGAACTAACTTCCTATACTTATCTTAGTCCTTATCAATCTAAACATCTCTTGATCTAATTTAGATATGAACGGGTCACCGCTTGATGAGAGTACGCGATCTTACGATCTATCAGAGCTGTTGAACACTTGCTTTACAGATGCACTGGTGTGACCTAGGATTGGGTAGTGCATCAGCTACTTCATCCATTTTTTAGTAGACCTTGGCTCGGTTGAAATTGGGGGCATACCGCGGTACTTAAATGGATAAATTGGTTGAGCTTCTAACATAGCTAGGGGAAGGGCTTGGGTTAGTTATTACAGTCCCTCCTTAGTGTGTCCCATTGCTTTGTTATGAGGCAGCCCTTATAGGCGAATCTAGTTATGAGAAGATCAGAAAGGTTCCCAAATATACTTTTGCAACGCCAAATGTTGTCAGAACACAAACCGTCGACTAATGTATGTTTATGCCAGGTAAAAATATGAGTTTTGTATCTCTCGAGGCAACGGAAGGAATAGAGAAACAATAAAACTATGGAATCCGGAGATATATTGTATGGGTCAATTAAAGATGATCAGATTTGAGTGTGTAGTTAAAGTAGGTTCTTATGAATAGCTAGGCTAGTTTTGGGTTTCATGGCCCACCGCCGTGGTGTGGTGGTCGCGTTTTCCCACTACCGCACAAGCAAAGTAACATCAAAAACTTTAAAAAGTTTTTCTAATCGGGGTCGCCCCTCGGAAGTGATTTGGCAAACAATCCGAGTGTATTTCTGTCATGAAAAACTTGTCAGTGAAAATGCATCTCCTTGGAGAGTCGGCATAAAGCATGTAGGTCCCGTCCCGCCAATTTGTAGGGGAAAAGGGAACACGACGTAAATTTGAAGAGTAGCTCGGAGGTAAATCGCGCAAAGTATTTAATCACTACCTAACTTCATATTATTTGAAGCCAACATATCTATAAATGTACGTATGTATGTATATATAGTATACAAATGCCCCCGCTCTCTTTAATATTAAAACGCAATATGCTTAATTATCGAATGGTCAAATACTAACTAATTAATAACATAAGAATTTGCGCAATCAACCAAGCAAAGTATTTAAATATAAAAACATATTGCATTGTTAATTTAATCCTTTAGGCGCTACAGTTTAATATGCGCACACAAAGGAAAGCTCATTATTTTGTATATTCGTGCAAAAGGTGTGGGAATAATTAAATTTAGAGAGATTATTAAAAATAGATTAAACAACAGATTTTGCCCTAGGCCCTTGAAAACGTTAACAAACAAATTATTTGTAACAAGTGAAGGTGTCTAAGTTCAGGTGTAACCGAACATTATATACTCAGCGTGAGCTTCAATTGCACATTTCATTTGAGATAAATTACTTTTCTACATAACACGTGGTACCGCCCGTTTTTAAAATTTGAAGTTTTTCCTATTTATTGCTATAAATCCACTTGGAAATGAAATACCATTGTTATAAAGCTCTTTTTGCAAAGATATAGCTTATTTTATTCGTCCACGACACCTTTTAAAATCTTTTTTATATAAAGTTGCGTGGTCCTTAACCGATTTCGTTAATTTTCTTCAAAGCATTCCTTATACTAAAGGCAACCTCTCTGCCGAATTTTAGTCACGATAGTTTTAACGATGTTTGCTTTTGATTAATAATATTTGTAAAATGATTTTATCACAAGTGGGCGTGCCACGCCCATTTTTAAATTTTTGTTTTCCAAATTTTTAACAAGAGTGTCAATATCAGTCCACATGACAAATTTCAGCATTCTAGGTGTATTATTTACTAAATAATCAGGTTTTTTGTGTTTTCCAAAATGTTATATATATAAAAAGTGGGCGTGGTTATCATGCGATTTCGCTCATTTTCAATACCAATCTATTCTGTGTCCAGATTAAGCTCGTGTACCAAATTTGGTGAAGATATCTCCATATTTACTCAAGTTATCGTGTTAACGGACAGACGGAGGACGACGGACGACATGGCTCAATCAAATTTTTTTTCGATACTGATGATTTTGATATGTGGAAGTCTATATCTATCTCGATTCCTTTATGCCTGTACAACCAACCGTTATCCAAAGTTAATATACTCTGTGTGCAAAGCACGCTAGACACTCACGTGATGAGACATTTCGGGGGTTAGCGGAGATGCTTTGCTGAATGGCCGATAAGCCATAATTTGTTTTCGACAATGTATTATGTATATTGGTACGGAAGATATTTGCACTAAATGCCATTCTAATTTTGTCAATCCTTTTACTTGTTTCGAAGATCCAGTCAAACAATGTCTAGTAGCACGACAGCCCGAAGCTGATGTCCTTTAATGTTACAACTTATCGTTTTTGGACAAATGCCGAGCATGATATAGCCTTTAAATACATCTATAATCAACGTCGCATTCCTTTTTCACTCTAGATCAGAGATGCCCTCTGATATATACATACTACTACTCAAAATGCCGGGTTTGTATTCGAAGCTCTGCTGGCTTTGTGCAACACTGTTGTAAATTTACTTAGAAACCTCATTTATTTATTTTCGTTGTAGTCTGATCCGGTGGCTCTTGATCTTGCATAGATTGAACTGGCTGGTCAAGACCTCATATAGGCTGAATATGTCCATAGTGGTACCATAAATGATTTACGATCAAACGGAAGAGCTCTAATCCGGTTCCAGGACCTAATAGCTTGAGCCTTGATGTGGCAATGACAGAACATGAACCCAAAACGTGCTCAACCCTTCCTTCCAGTAGCTCCCACTACCTAGCTGTTACTGACGAGGCCTAACATATAAGAATGTGACGCCAGAAAGCAGTGTCCAGTTAGTATGCAAATCGTGAGCTTTATTTCTTCTCTCTCCGAGACATGAGCAATTTTGTGAGTCTAATATCGTAGGGTTTACAAAGTGAAGTTTTTTCAATGCTTCCTTGCATTCCAGAACACTTCTGGATAAGTTCTGTTTGATATTATTGCCTTATTCGCCGCCTGACTATCAATATATACATATGTATATTGACGCGACTGCATCTTAAGCACGCTTCCTTCAGAATTTCCACTGCTTTCTTCACGGCTATAATTCCGCCTGAAAGGCGATGCAGTAATCTGGCAGCCTGTAGGATCACCTTATTCACACAATAAACAGCAAGCGCAACCCCTTCCGTTAATAGTGAGTCCTATCTCACAAAGTGGCATATATTTCTGAAGAGAGAAGACTTAAGACATAAGTTCTGGTACCTGATTAGTGTTCTTTCGTTTGTTCGTCAAACAAATTCTGGTCACACTATGTGAGGTCTTTATTGAAGGCTTTATTGACCGACCAGTTCAACCTAACCTAACGATAACGATAAAGATAGATATAAGATTAAGATGAAGATAAAGATATACATAAAGATAAAGATAACGATAAAATCAGAATAAAGATAAACAGAAAGATACGAATAAGGGTAAAGATGATAATGAAAAAAAAATAAAGACAAAGATATGGTTAAGGACAAGATAAAGATGGATATGAAGATAAAAAAGGACAAAGATAAAGATAAATATAAGCATAAAGATGAAGATGAAAACAAAGACAAAGATAAAGAAAAATATTAGGAAAAAGAAAAATATCAAACATACCAACAGAAATAAACTATATTGAGATAGTCCTAAAGATAGCTGTTAGACCTGAGATTACGATAATTAAAACAAGTAAGAACGGGACTGTCTCCGGCTGTGCCGAATACTTCATACCTTTCATGAATGGGGCTGAACAATAATCTTATCCCATTCGTAATCTCCAAATAATGCGCTGTATAAGAAATATATAGTGAACAGATGTACATACCTAAACGATTTTAAGATAAATATAAAAAACTGGCAAAAAACCCCTTATCTGAACGATCGGTTGTATGGGATATATGATTATATATAGCTCCGATCGAAATGATTTTTACAGGAAATCTTCTATGATATATTAGAATAAATATCACCGAGTTTAACGTTTTTTTATTGGAAATTAAGGGAGAAATGGCCAAAAATCTTTCTATCTGAACGATCGGTTGTATGGGATATAACTATATATAGCTCCGATCAAAGTGATTTTTTCAGGATATCTCTATGATATATTAGAATATGTATCACCGGGTTTCACGTTTATACTTTCTGAATTGCGGCAGGAATGACCAAAATCGTCTTATCTGAACGATCGGTTGTATGGGAGATATATGTTATAGTGATCCGATCCTACCGGATCCGACAAATGTCCAATATAATACAAAAATACATCCTTGTGCCAAATTTCATTGAGATATCTCAAAATTTGAGGGACTAGTTTGCGTTCAAACAGACAGACGGACGGACGGAGAGACGGACATGGCTGTATCAACTCGGTTCGTCGCCCTGATCAATTCGGTATACTTAATGGTGAGTCTATCTTCTATATTTCTCAAAGTTACAAACATCGGACCAAAGTTAATATACCATTTCATGTTCATGAAAGGTATAAAAATTATCTGAATTTCACACAATAATAATTATGCATACATACTAGGCTAAACCAAGCAAATAATTGCGCCTTAATTGCATTGCAAGACATGCGCAACTTACTGCGCGTCACGAAGTATTATTTTAACATATGTGTACTGCGTGAATTTTCAGCAACACCAAATGAAAACATGCGTTAAAAAAACAACAACAATGCAACACTGTAGTATGCTTTGAGGTTTTAAAATAACAATGTTATCACCATAACAACAAATTGCGAATTTGAGAGCGAAATCAGGAATAGAATGCAGTCAAGCGCCTAAAAGTGGGCAATGAAATGTGTGCATTAACGCGCGCATATGGTGCAATGTAAATAAATGCAAAAGCCACTATGGTGCATGCATTTGTGTGGGTGTGTGCTGATGTGCATACCTAGCGAATTAAAAAAGCGGAAGCCTTGATAGGGTAAATTTGAATAAATAGGTACATCAGTATGTATGTAGTTATGAAAAATGCAAGAGCGAAAACAGAAAGAGATCGATATATATACGCCTAGGAGTGCGAAAAGTTTCGAGTAACACAAATGCGTGTTGTACCATTATTTTTATAAGTTGACTAATTCATCCTGCCCCGAAAAACCACCACACACCACCTCCGCGTACAGCATGTGCGAATAAAATATTAAAGCAATATATAATTTTTTTTCCACTCATAACGTTTATGCAAGCCACATTTTACTGAGCCTCTTCAACCGCAAAAACAAAAACAAAACATGCGCGACAATAAAACAAAATCTATTGCCAATTTATGCGTTTATGATTGCATTGTTGTTATTGTTGTTGCTGTCATGTATGCGTTATAAGTTGTTATTGTAATTGTAGTTGTGTATGCGAAGTATTCAATGCTGGATTTTATTATAATTTTTCGGTTAAATCTCTGCGGTGCATTAATGACACTTTGACGTGTAGGCGGTCATGCCCATGTGTGGGGGTTGAATGTGCATGTGTGTGGTGCATGAAATATCGCAATCTCATGCATTATTATTGTTGCTGTTATTATCATAGTCGTTGTCGTTGTCATTGTCGCTGTCAATGTTTAGTTTTTTTTTGTATACAAAATTTTCTACTGCCATTATTGCATATTTATTGACGTTGCATAGAATTTAGATTTTTTGCAATGCTATCTCTTACTCTTCTCAGAATTGCAAATTAACGACTAATTACATTTTTCAATACAAACATGCCCAAACATATTCAATGAGATGCTACAAAGTATTAGTTAAATGAAATAATTTAGAAGCATTCATACGCACCGACGAGCTTTGATGGAAAAACAAATTAGTTGCTACATATTTGGATAGTCGTGCACGACAAAAATCCAGTAAAATTGTTATTTCTCATTTAAAAAAAATAAACAAAGTCATATGAAAGAAGGCAAAAAAATAACAAACAAAGAAAACTTTAAAAATATAGAGATAATGATTATGATAAGGATAAAGATAAAAAAATTAGAAATAAGATTGAGAAAAACCAAATAGGAGATAAAGATTAAATAGAGATAAAGATATCCATACAATTCGGCCAAACACAGAGAGGATGAAAAATTTATATGTATTTAGATATATATATAGATATTTGTCCTTAAAAAAATGTAAGGTGCGATAACCTCCGAAGAGATTTTAGGCCGAGCTTTTCTTCCAATTTGCGTCGTGCTCCTATTAGTTTTTCCTACTAATTGGCGGAACGGTACCTTCTTGTTTAATTATATGCCGACTCTGAACGGCATTTGCAAGGCAGATGAGTTTTCACTCAAAAGCTTTTCATGGCAGAAATACACTCGGAGTGCTTGCCAAACACTGCCGAGGGGCGACCTCGCTTAGAAAAGTTTCTTCTGATTGAAAAATCTTATTTCTAAAATTTTGATGTTGCTTTGCCCGGGCGTGAACCCAGGATCTTCGGTGTGGTAGGCGAAGCACGCTACCATCATACCACGGAGGCTGCCACCTACGGAATCTGCATCACGGTTATTCTCTGGATATTACGAATATGTGAAGTCTTGCAAAAGAAAGTGTGCACTCAGAATACTCCTACAATCTCGTTGGCTTTGGGTGCTGCTAAGCACCATTTCAAAATTACTTTTTGGTGCAGTTTGATAGAGCATCAACCAGGCAAAAAATCAGCCTCAAATATTAACCGACTGAAAGTAAAGACCCTACATGGGGTGATGGTTAAGAAGAAGAGGGAGAAGCGAGAGTTATTGAAATCGGCCGGTCAGATGATGCAAGTATTCAATATTTGGTTCTGAGATTCCATATATTAGGAAACTGAAGGTGAGAGAGGTAGAGGGAGCGGGATTTGGAGTGGAACTAGGAGTGCATATGGCAGTGGCAGTGTTAGTAACAGTAGAGGTAGGTGTGGGAGTAAAAATGGGAGTGGAAGTGAAAGTAGGAGTGGGTGTGGAACTGGCAGTGGACGTGGATTTGGACGTGGGAATTGGTTCGCTAGTTTGAGGAAGATAAATGGAATAAACGATGGACTAGAATAAGAAACAAAATCGGCACTGCAGTGTATTTGTAGAAAATAAATAATAAAGGCAGGTTAAGACAAAGGTAGAAACACCAACGGAAAACAACGAGATTAGGAATAAAAATAACATTAAAAGAAATTTTTCGGACCAGTAAGAAAAAATTATTCGCTCGGAATTTTTATTGAACGAAAATTTCCAGATGAATAGGTACAGCGTATATGTAAGTAAAGCTGGGTTTGGAGAAAAAACAGCCGCCGTGATGTAGTGGTAGCGGGGTCCGCCTCAAAACTAAAAAGGTCTAAAACTTTTCCGAGGTATTTCGCGCCTTGTATTTATTTTACTTTTTCTTTTAAGGACGGAACTTTTTACGGCTGTGTCAAAGGTCATATTAAAAATAAGTGACAAGTGATGAGAGTTCCCTTTTCAGGACAATCCTTTTTATGGACTATATGTTATAGATATCAGCAATTTTGGTGATTTTTCAGAAAATCTGCCTTGACATTGCATGAAACCGGAAGCCATTAAAATGAGGGGAGAAATTACGGAAACCATCCTCTAGGTTCCACAAAGACCTTTTTGTGCACAAATGGCTCAATATATTGAAAAAATATTCTTTTTTCATTACAATTGAGATGAGAACCATCGGCTAGTTAGGTCAGCGCACCTTCTCACTAAATCCACAGAAAAAGATATAAAACAGCTTTGCGGAGACTTAGCTCTCTAGCACGGAATAAATCACCGTCAAATTAAGATAAGGCCTCCTTAAGTTGCTTTTTGGTAGTTTCACGAAAATGAAATATCAAATAAGGCTTCTTTTCCGATATTTGTAGATAGCAAAGGAAGAAAAAATTTAAGGAAAAATAAGATATGCCCTCTAATCGTGATTACGAAAAGCTAAGTTTATTTAGGCATGTCTGTCAGCAAATTCTTGTGAAAAAAAACCTGTCAGTCATTTGTAAGGAACTGATGATGTCTATGGAATATAGCTCTCATAACTTACAGATCTTAATTTTAAAGGTTGATTTCGAATAAAGGCTACCTGGAAAAATTACGTATACTCAGGTATAAATATTCAATTATAACGCAATCAATTGGATCAGATAATGACAGTGCTACAAAACTTTGGCACATCTGCTTACTTGCTCAGAATAATTGATAGCTATTTAAGCGGCAGAGTACTCCTTTTTGATACGGATGAGGGACCAAGAAAGCACAACATCACGGGCGGTGTCACTCAGGGATCTGTTCTAGGTGCAAAGCTATGGAATGCGATGTGCTACAAATCGATCTTCCCGGAGGTACGAAAATTGTCGGCTATGCAGACGACATTGTCGTAGTAGTAGTAGCCAAGAAACTTGATCTGCTCCACGCATTATGTAATGACGCCGTGGGAAGAATAAGGAATGGCTGATGAACAAGGGGATAGAGATGGCTAGCAATAAGGCAGTAGTGGTTTTGGTGAGCTCAAAGTGGACTGTGGATGAGGTAGTCTGAACCATAAAAGATTATCAAATAAATTCAAAGCCTTTCTTGAAATATCTAGGAGTAAACATTGACTCAAAACTAACTTTTAAGGAGCACTTCCGGGTGGTGGTGGGGAGAAAGTTTCTACAGTTAGTGGATCCCTAACGAACGCGAATAATGCCCAACATCGGCGGCCTAGGCGAAGCTACCCGTCAGCTATTATCCAATATAACCAGCTCGATAATATTATATGCAGCACCAGTATGGCACGGATCTGAAATGGTCTACCAAAGAGATATACTAGCAGCATACCGTATTACTGCTATACGAATAGCATGTGCTTATCGGGCGGTGTCCGACGACGCGATCCATGTTTTATCCAGAAAAATCCCAGTAGATCTATTCTCAGGTGAAATGGTCGATGTGTATGGCATTGGAATCAGCCGACCATCTGAAGATGCTAAGAAAAGCGAAGTCACGAACAATAGTTAGGTGGCAAGAACGGTGGGAGGAATCGAGAAAAGGGCGCTGGACCTTCATGCTAGTACGGTAATATAGCGGAATGGTACGAGCGAAAACACGGCGAATAAATTACCATCTCACACAGATATTGAGCCGGCAGCATCAAGGAATATCTACATAGCGTGGATAGAGAAGGATCCCTTCTGTCCACACTGTCTCTCCGAATTGGAAAGCGCAGAACATGTAAAGTTCCACTGCCCTCCTTTTTACGGCGAAAGACTGTACACAGAGTTTTGGAGAGGAGCCTTCCATTAGGAATTTAGTTCCCGAATGTGGGGACAAATACATTGTTGGACTGCTGTGAGCAAGGTGGCTTTATCAGTGCATGTCCGAAAGGGAGCGCAGAGAAATGCGCATACGAAGTAGTGGCGACTAAATCGAATATTTTGTTATTTAGAATATTTTAGTTTAAAGGAGAGGTGAAGGAAGAGCCAACCAAACCAATGAATGGACGGGGATAAATATATGTGACCCGGTCTATGAAAAGGTGGCTTATGACTCAAAAAAAAATTGTTCCACTTTTGTTCTGGTTTCGATAGTTTTTGAGACGCTCTTTCACGTGGTGAAAACTAGAAAATCCTAACTTGCTTAGAAGTGTACTAAAAATGTAGAGAAAGAAGAGCACAAATGAAAGACGATGAAGCCTTTGGTTCTTTCGATGCCACTTTGGTGGCTGGTGAAGCATCCTCAGATTTTTTGATAGCATTTTTTCGAAGGCAATGGAGCCAAAATATCGGTCAGAAAATGGGTTTCTGCTTTGCCTTTTGGGCATGACTGTCATAATGCAAAAGAAAAACTACGAAGAAACTGAAGAAATGCATTATTTATCTTTAACAGTTGTTCTCGCAATTTCTTTTTTGAGCCATAAGCCACCTTTTTATAAGACCGGGTCATATATATTTAAAACAATGCACATATTAAACATAATTAAACAAGTAAGGAAGACTAAGTTCGAGTGTAACCGAACATTACATACTGAGAGCTTTGGAGACAAAATAAGGGAAAATCACCATGTAGGAAAATAACCTAGGGTAACCCTGGAATGTGTTTATATGACATGGGTTCAAATGGAAGTATTAAGAGTATTTTATAAGGGAGTGGCCATCGTTTTATAGGTGGACGCCATTTGAGATATCGACCAAAATGTGGACTAGGGTGACCCAGAAACATCATCTGTCGGGTACCGCTAATATATTTATATATGTAATACCACGAACAGTATTCCTGCCAAGATTCCAAGGGCTTTTGATTTCGCCTGCAGAACTTTTTCATTTTCCTCTACTTAATATGGTAGGTGTCACACCCATTTTACAAAGTTTTTTCTAAAGTTATATTTTGCGTCAATAAAACAATCCAATTACCATTTTCATCCCTTTTTCGTATTTGGTATAGAATTATGACATTTTTTTTTCATTTTTCGTAATTTTCGATATCGAAAAAAGTGGGCGTGATCATAGTCGGATTTCGGCCAATTTTTCTTTATACCAAGATAAAGTGAGTTCAGATAAGTAGTGAACTAAGTTTAGTAAAGATATATTGATGTTTGCTCAAGTTATCGTGTTAACGGCCGAGCGAAAGAACAGACGGACGACTGTGTATAAAAACTGGCGTGGCCTTCAACCGATTTCGCCCATTTTCACAGAAAACAGTTATCGTCATAGTCTATGCCCCTACCGAAGTTCACAAGGATTGGTAAATTTTTATTCGACTTATGGCATTAAAAGTATTCTAGACAAGTTAAATGAAAAAGGGCGGAGACACGCCCATTTGAAATTTTCAGTTTATTTTTGTATTTTGTTGCACCATATCATTACTGTAGTTGAATGTTGACATAATTTACTTATATACTGTAAAGATATTCAATTTCTTGTTAAAATTTGGGCGTGTTCTTCATCCGATTTTGGTAATTTTTATTTAGCACACATACAGTAATAGGAGTAACGTTCCTGCCCAAATGTCATCATGATATCTTCAAAGACTGCCAAATTACAGCTTTCAAAAACTTTCAAATTACCTTCTTTTAAAAGTGGGCGGTGCCACGCCCATTGTCCAAAATTTTACTAATTTTCTGTTCTTCGTCATAAGGTCAACTCACCTACCAAGTTCATCGCTGTATCCGTCTTTGGTAATAAATTATCGCACTTTTTCGGTTTTTCGAAATTTTCGATATCGAAAAAGTGGGCGTGGTTATAGTCCGATATCGTTCATTTTAAATAGCGATCTGAAATGAATGCCCAGGAATCACATACCAAATTTCATCAAGATACCTCCAAATTTACTCAAGTTATCGTATTAACAGGCAGACGGACGGACGGACATGGCTCAAATCAAATTTTTTCGATACTGATGATTTTGATATATGGAAGTCATATCTATCTCGATTCCTTATACCTGTACAACCAACCGTTATCCAATCAAAGTTAATATACTCTGTGTGCAAAGCACGCTGAGTATAAAAAAATGTAAGATTGACTCGAGTGTCAACATGCATCTTAAGAGCTTTTCTCCTATTCCTGGCCGGCGGGTTAGGCGACTAAAACCCACAGACCTAGAGGGCGCGACATGGTCATATCAAGTCGTTGCTTAGGTGATCGGGTGATAGTTTCCAGAACGTTGCAAATCAATATCCGGCAAAAGATCAAAACCTTCGGAGAATATAAATGACCAAATTGTGAACATTATAAAACTTCCATGAGTTATTACTCAGGACTGTAAATGTTTGACTGCATATGTTGATAGTAATTAAGGACAGGCCGATTGCACTCCTATAGTGCTCCCCTTGTATGCAATTAACATACAAATGTTATCAACATACTCATAGCATGGTCTTTAGGCACCCATTTAGTCCCAGTCCCATATGAGAGACCATGTTATTACCCAGAAATAATCGATTGGCATGGATCAGGAAAATTGCCAAATTAATGTGAAGCTAACTCTGAGAGTACCTACAAATGAATGTACATAAATGTAGTTACACATGAAAACGTATCGAGCAAATAAACGAAATATAGCGAATATTAGTAAAAGGAATAAACGCATAAAATGTGGGCAACAAATGTGCACTTGATGTGGGAATTGTGACTACAACACCAACAACTAACACAACTATAATAGAGGGTGTGATAGTCCTACAAGCGGCCAATTGTTGCCTGCACAAACCGCAAATGTAGCGACGTGGCCAACAATGCAAATAACGGCCCTTCATGCCAACAATAAACAATTACAATAACACATAGACAATATTTGAGTGTGTGTAACACCTGCCAATGGTAAAAAGAATGCGAAAACGCGTAAATCCCACTCACCGCACTTCATACACTACTGTGTTGGGGTTTTGCGAGGTTTGCCAGATTTGGGGTTGATATTCTGCAAATAAAATTAATTGAAAGCATTTGCGTAGCTGGTGCTGCCATTTAGACTTCTAGTAATTATTAGATGCAAATATTTTTTCAATTTGCGTTGTCGGAATGAAGCAGTAGACGACTAGGTTAGATATTCCCTAACCCAGACCAAATTTCTAAAAATACGTTAATTTAATAATACGCCTTTTCTGTCTTTATATGAACTTAGGTAACCAAGGCCAAATTGCCACTGAAAGCTGCTCAATATATTAGCTGCATTAGAGGCTTATATTGATGGAGGTTTTGGTCGTGTGCAATTCAGTTAAAGTTGGCGGAGGATTAGGCTAATTAATGTGGTCGAAGAACGTGGCAGGAATGTTTTTTTTTCAAAAGGAGCACTTACGCTGAGCTATTGGCATGAGAAATTTTCAGAAGAGTTTATAGGGGATATGTCCCATCGAACAACTATACCGATCTCTTTTCACAACAGCGTTACGTTTTGAAGCGAGCCAGGGTTCAACGATATTATAAAGCTAGAAATATCTTGGATAGGAAGTTGCAGTTCAGTATTCTATCAGCTTTCGATAAAGTTGCATCAGGTGAAGAAGGCTCCAACAGTTGCGTTTGTGGTTGAGCTTGAGAGCGGGTCACGAACTGGGCCCAAAATTGCTGAACATGATTCTGGTACTAGCCTGATGGAGTTAGGCAGAAAAACAGCGAAACCAAGAAGAATTATAAATAATGGTGAGCTGGGGCCCTATCACCACTACTTATCCTTAACATCTCTTTGGGGAAATTACTTTCCCTACTATAAGGAGTATTTATTATCTCTCAAGCTTCCTACTGGTCGAGGATGTCGACAGCACCAGATACTTTGGTGCACTGTGGTTTTTAGATTAGGACTAGGCCTGCTGACTCATTGTGATACTACTATTGTTGTACCTTTCCCCCAAAAGCTCATGCAATTGAACACTACGGTGCTTTTTGACATAGCGTAGTATGATCAGGGCAGGATAGTGATAGTGATGATGGACATCACATACTGTTTACCGCAGGTGCGGCAGAAGAGAATTGGGAAGACCCATATCCTCTCCATTTATCATTATGAGTGAGAAGTTACTAGTATAACTACCACTTTGAGAAGCACCAGTCTAACGTCATTTTCCTTGCAAAGAGTTAGAGAGCACATCAATATGTTTGGCAAACAGCTTCTAGCCTGGTATTACTGTAGAGAAAACCTTAAAGAATTAGATCTCCCCAGCACATAACGTGGCGTATCCATGAGCAGACTGAAGCGAGCCTAACAACCTTTCGTTTAGTAAGGGATATTGAAAGCTGCCAACTGGCAGTATTATTATGACCAGAGCATCCACAGCGTTTCGTGATGGATTTATATCTTTTCCTATAGTGAGCGCGCTCGGGCGCCAATAACAAAAATTAAAATTAGTAAAACATCATTGACAGTATGATCTAGGATTTCGTTAGTATTTTGTCTATAATGGTTACTAAATTAAGTGAGTTTTTTAGCTTATTTTCGTAGATTGGATCCAGTCATTTTGCTGAGATATCTCCGAACGTTGAGTATGATACTGCATTCTAGTAGAAAAGAACGTTCAAGTTAAAAAGGAATGTAAGTTGTGGTTGCCCTCAGCACCATTACGACTTAAAAAAATGCCGCTAACATGGTCGGAGGACTCAAGAGACTCCAGCAGTTTGTGATGGCATGGACAAGTTTTTGTTGTTGAAATGCTTTTCTCGCCTATGACTGTTCATACGCATTTGTTATCATTGTTGTTCCCATCATATTTCTATCGACGCTCTGTTGTGCTATGTTATGACTTCACTTTGTTCTATTTATCGTGCATAGTAATGAAATGAACTACAAAATATGCTACGCAGGTTGTGTGCTTTGGTGCTAAGTGCGGAGAGCTCGTTTTTTTGGTAATGTCTATGCACGCCACCCTCCCCAAAGCGTACCTCTTGGTTACAAAGTAATTATTTGGTACCGTTCAGCGGCGAATATTCGATGAGTGATGATTGTGGTAATGAACAACAATAACAACAATTGGCCAAGTGCGTTTTGACAATAACAGGAACAACAGTAGCTACAAATTCGCTTAACAAACATGCTGATGGCAGTTTTATTAAAATTTTGCGAAAATTCGTAGACCTCGTAAGAAAACTTTATCAGCATTATTTATGCATAAATTGGAGGGTATTGTGTAAAAAAAAGTCGAGACTTTGGTGATGCTTAAGCTTATAGCTGCCACGGTTTTCCATCACAAGTGTTTGTTATTATTATTTTATTTATTTTCATGTAAAAAAGTAGAAAAAATCACATAAAGAGTCCCGAAAACAGTGATGACAATGATCACGCAACAATCCCGAAATAATCTGGTTATAATAAACAACCCTAAAAACTATGCCAAAGTAGGGCCCATGATGATACCCAAAACATTAAATGAAACCGAAAGAGCCCAAATATAGTCCAGAAATGATTTCTAAATAGTACTAAAACTATCTCGAAAGACTGCTAAAAGTTTTAGGGAAACAATACAATTTTCGCGTAGACAATAGTATGGAAGGATATCAACTGGCTGTATTGTTTAGAAAAAAAGGGAGGGGGTCTATCACTTCCCAGGAAAAAGTAAATTAAGAAATAAACTATAGATAGTCACCTTTCCAAAATGGCTTATAAAACAATGACGAAATGGCCCTGCATTGATTCTGAATGCGTACCCGATATGATCTATAGATCCTGATAGCAATCCCAAAACGACCACGAAAGGGTCGAATGTTCTAAAGCATTCCGGAAACTGTCCTGAAAAATATCTCGGAAAGAAACCGAAAATATTCTGAAATAACCTCGAAAACGATCGAGATATAATAAGAAAATGGTACCAAAATTATACGAGAGGGCTTCACTTCTAAGTGACCTATATACCAATTATTATTGGTTTAAACTAAATAGTCTCAAAGTCATAGCGTTTTAAGAATAATTGTTTCGATGCGAGAGGGGTGGCATGCTCACGTTTCCAAATTTATTTAGTCCCCAAACCCTCATAGCCCGGATCCTGATGTAGTCAATATCATTAATTTAGGTCAATATACGTAGAGAAATAATGAATAAAAATAGTTTTAAAGTCGCTATTCCAAGAGAAGGTGTACGCTCTCCTTTTTAAAAGATCATTGGCAGTAGATCCTTCCACAGTTTTGACTCTGTGCGTTCCAAATCTCACCCGAATTCGTTCTAGCGGTTAGTTACAAAGCTGTTAAAATTCGGCTGTCCACAGGGGGATTGGGCCCCCCTCCTAAACTATTGGTTGACCCCAACTTCATTTACTTAAAAGCAAAAATGGACTTCCAAACATTTAAACTTTCTAATCATAATGTTGATAGAATCATTTTTCGAAGTGCGAAAGAGATATCGAAAAGTTGCAGTATTGTAAGCCTGATATTCCTACTGGGTTGAATAGCTCATGTGGGCATTTGGTTTGTCAAACGAAATATTTGTATTTGTATCAAATTTGGTTTGTTTTCGTATTTGTACCTTTATAATCGTGACTTTCGAAGTTAGTACACTTCACACCCCGCATTGTACATTTATACCACCAAAAAGTCCATGATATTGATGAATATTATGTATTTGGCGGCTACGGTGGGCGTCGCACGACAAATGTATTACAAGCTAAAAGTAGAGATGCTCAAACTTCGATTGACTTGGCGGCGCTGTTTACTGAAAACCATTAAAGGGGGTTCAGTACGCGGATATATTAAAATACAAGTTTAAGGCAGGTCAGTGATCTGAAAGAAACTAAAAGAAGCTGGTTGATGTTTTCTTAAATCCACCAATATGTGAGCGAACGATCTATATATAGTCTGAAAGAACTGTAACTATTTGAAATTTTTAAAATTTGCACACTACGAATTGAAGTAGAAGCTCTGCAAAACTCCACCTAGTTATGGCGCTCAAAAGTATTTTTATTATACAGGCATTGGTCTGTGCGAACTTTCGAAGCATAAGAAGAACATAGTGTTAGCTCCAAGTTATTGGATGCTTCATTAAACATACGCTTCTGACACCGTTTTTCGACATCATCGGCCGAAACAGTATGTTTCCTGGGAGATGTGCTGCGTAAACTGAATACTCATACAACAATAACAAGCACTATTTCTACTACTCGCAGTCCCGAAAGACGTTGGCCTTTATGAACTTTATATCAAATGCTAATTTTTTTAGGAGCAGACATTTTTCCTTTCCAATTTCTGTCCTACTAGCTGTTTCTCTCCCTGGTTTCTTCCAACCTTCTCTTTGTATCATTATACCACTCCTTCCTCATATCGCTTAACTTACATTAAAAGAATTTCAAGAAATTCATATAGCACTATCTTCTGCTCCTCCTGAGGCGGCCGCCGTGGTGTGATGTTAGCGTACTGCGCCATCCACACCGAAAATCCTGGGTTTGCGCCCGGGTAAAGCAACATCAAAATTTTAGAAACGAGTTTTTTCAATTAGAAGAATATGTTTTCTTAGCGGGATCGTCCCTCGGGCAGCGTTGGCAACCACTCGGAGCGTATTTCTGCTATGAAAAGCCCTCAGCCAAAACTCGTCTGCCGTGCAGATGCTGCTTGGAGTCGACATAAAACAAGTATGTCCCGTCCCGCCAATTGTAGCAAAAATTCAAGAGGAGCACGACGCAAATTGGAAGAGAAGCTAACATCTCTTCGAAGGTTATCGCGCCTTAAATTTTTTTATCCTCTGCTTCTCTCTCCCGTCCTCTTCACTGCCACTTTCTACCTCATCCCCTTTTTCTTCACGTTTTCCCACTCACTTTATACTTACGCCTTTCTCTCTCTTCCGCTACCTCTCCCCTTCAACCCCCGCCCGTTCCATCAGTCTCTCTATCTCTGTCTCAAGCGCTTCTTCTCTACCTCTCCCTCATAACCCCTTTCACCCTAAAAATCTCTCATTCACAAAAGATACGGTATTTTGAAAAGCATATCTTTGGAACTATTTACTGAAAACTTGTAAAGAGTTATATGAGGTCAGGAAGTAATGGACAGAAAAATTGAGAAAAAAGAATGAGAGAAAAGAACAGGGTCAAAAAGTGTGTTGAAAAATCCGGAAAAAACAAGCGAGTGCAAAGAATTTTGAATTCAAAAAGTGTCCCCCAAAATAGATTTCGACTCTCCATCCAAAAGACATGAAACCCGTTCCCGGAAAGGAAATTTAACTTTGCCTTCTCATTTAGCGGGCATAAAAATCCTCCCTAGAAAAATCTGGAAAGTTTGCAAGATTTTTAACCCAGAATGTATTTAGAAATGAAAAATAAAGTTCTCAATTCCGTTGAAAAATCGTGTAGAAGACATGAAAGCATTGAAAGAAAATTTAACTTTGCCTTCTCATCTATCGGACGTAAAACTTTATCTAGAAAAAAACGCCAAATATTTTGCCTAGAAGTATGCAAGACTTTTGACCAAACGTGCATTTATCAAGTGCTCATACAATTCTCATTTTGTATTGAAATAGCAGCTTTCTTCTTGCCAGCACTTTAAAGCTCCCGAAAGAGTTAAGTGCTGAATAGTTACTCTAAGTTGAACCTAAACTGTCCCGTATGAGCTAAATACATTTAGCTGTATCATATACAGTCTATGTATTTAAAAGTACGCATTTCCGCGATACATTACTTGTACGTCCAAGAGCCGCTGCTACCAGGTGCAGCGCGGATACAACAACATAAAGTACGAGTATGTATTCACCATCCAATAAATTGCATGAGGTAGGGGTAACCAATAGTGTATGCATACTAATTTCTGGAGCATCAGGCAGTTAAACGCCTAAAAGTATGTGAGTGTTTTTTTTGTCATACTATGAGTAACGAATATGCGAAAAGCGCCCAAAGTTAGATGTGATGGGGAGACTGTATGTGCATAAAACTATATTTGTATGAATTGAAACTACGCACCATTTGATAGCTGACATGCTATCATCTATCCTTTTTATGCTCTTCTCCTCCCCCTATCTTCCCACTCTATTCTGCTGTGTGCGTTAGGTGCTTTGTTTTGCATATACGCGCGTGTCCCTTTTTCAACTGCTTGCTATGTACACTTTCATATGCACCCAGTGCAGTGTATTAGTGTCCAACTAAATTTACGAAAATTTGCTCGTTCAGCATTAATGACTGCTGCACACAAACACATATGCACACAGGATACCGGATGAGTGTACTGCGTACAATACTCATTTGTTGGTTTATCATACGCACTTTTGCACCGCTCTGCAATTTGCATTTTCAAAAGCCTACACAGCTCTACCAGCAGAAATACAAATTCTAACAAATTTGTCCGGCCATAGCCTTCGTTCGATAGTTCACTTTATGTATTATCCTTTTTTGGTTTCCATATACTCGTGGTTATGTACTGTTAATACAATCGCTAATGTTTATTGTTGTTGTTATTGTTATTTCTGTGGGATGCATAGGATGGTGGTGTTGTATTAGTATGCACAACCAAATTATGAAACTGCTGCACTTGAAGGCTAACAATGAGCTCTGAATTGAGTATAGTTCAATTCGCTCCCTAACTAAACATTGGTGTATACACAGGCTCGTGTGTACCTGTTTGCCTATATTTAGGCTCGCAAATATTTAAAAGTAGCACTGATATTAGTACATAACCTTAATTTCATTCCTTTTGGAAATTTTTCAAAACACGATTTTCATCGGCTTCTCTTTTTGATTATTTAAGTGCACAAGGTCATCTCAGATATAAACTGTATTGTATTTGTAAATAAGAGATATCAGATATCATGCAAGACAAATGCAGGTTGTATAAGAAAACGGAGAGTAGCAGACATTGAAAACCATGTTCTTCCCGCTGCTGTTCTATCTGAAGCATTCAATGTTTGTACAGGACGACATCCGAAATAAATGAAAAGAACACTGACGCAATAGCAGCAAAATCTTAAGTGAATTGCTCCAGGGCCTGCTTACATCCGATTCCTTGTCCTTGCAGTGATATTTTACACTTCAATGCTGACAAATCCTCTTCTAAATATCGACGATTATCATCTAACGAAAATGCTCCGAAAATATGCAGCTGCAATGATGTCGAACCAAACACATAGAGAGTGAAAGAGAAGGACATAAACAAGATAGAGGAGAAAGATACGCGAAAAAATGGAAGAATAGGAGAAAAAGAGAAGGAAGAGGGGGAAAAAGGATAGCGAAATATAAAGCAAAAGAAGAATATAAAGAGAGAGAAGCAAATAAGCGGAATAAAGAAAGGAAACCCAAAGGGGAGGGGGAGAGAAAAGAGATAGAAAGAAGGATAAAATGAGAGGAAGAGAGGAAAAGAGAGAAAGAGAAGAAAAACTAGAGGAAGAAAGAGAAATGGGAAGAAAATGAAAGAGATATATATCTAGGGAAACAGAGAGAGACAAGTTAAGAGTGGGATAGAAGGAAAAAGAGAGAAAGAAATAAAGAGAATAAAAAAAGAGGAAAAGGACGTAGATGAGAAGAGGAAAGAAAAAGAACTAAGGAAAAAGACTGAAAAGAGAGAAATATATATGCTAAACAAATAACTGTATGAGTGCATGTGCGGATCTGTACAGAGGAACCAGGAAAGAAACGCGGGTAGGAATGTACAGAGGCAATAGGGCTATGTTATTATTAACAAAAGCTATCGATTCCACCTTCAAACAAAGTAAAAAAACTAGTAAGAAACGCGTTCCCCAAACCCGTTGAATGGAGAACCTTGTAGATGCTCACCCTTCTCAGCCATACAGAGGGAATAAGCACGTTGCCGAAGAAGACCCTAACGTGCAACCTTCCAATAAAGAAGAGATCAAAACAGCATTGAAGAGCGTGCAGCCTAGTCAGACACCAGGGCCAGGGATACAATGGCTTCATAAGCGGAATACAAAGCCTTTTATCTTCATAGCTTCCGATAGTCAATTGTCAACCTTACCTGCTCAAGGGGTTAGATTAACTCGTACTCGAGATGGTCTGGCTTGTTCCTTAATGCTGCCTGTTACCGGAACGTACCGGATCTCTATCCGACAAAGGACCATCAACATCGATAACATTTCCCAAAACATGCGAGGAGTATCTTTATCGCTACAACAACACCACGGCCAAATGGAGGCAATAACTCTTATTCCAAAATATTCACAAGAATCTTTCCCCCGAATGGCAGACAGCACGACTAGGTATCATTCTGAAGAGCAAAAGACCTTAACTTTGCATCGCCTACTCAAATGGGCACTAAAGAATTTTGGCAAACCGAATACTAGGATTTTTGACGCTTTTCTGGGGATGACAGGGTATGAGTCGGCAGTTTAAGAAGAGAATGTAAGTTAAATAGAAGGAGAGGGAAAGAATGAAGCGGAATGTAAGTGAGAGAGAGTTGGGATGGAGAAAAAAGAAAAATTATTAATTTGTAGCGTCGAGGGAGAAGAATGATAGAAAAAGTGCATAAGGGAAGAAAGAAAAATTACTTCGTAGCATCGCAAAGTATCATTTGAAGAAGGATCCCGGTACAGCGCATAGTGATGGCAAAGCGAATTCAAAACAACTAGCTTACTGAAAGTCAAGTCGAAAGAAAATTAGCGTTTATTACATTTTACAAAATCTCGCTAGGAAAAGCACAAGAAGAAGTAATCAGCTGATGGGACGACAATACCTCGTACAAAATTCGCCTTTGTACAACGCAGCTTCAAAAAGTAACATCTTTCCGATAAACCGTGTGAGATACTTAGAAAATTTGTCGCGAATATTTTCAATACAAGCTAACGAATATTCCATATCACCTAGTGTCATAGCCGCCATCAGCTGCGGTTGAATAGTAAAATGTCGCTCCAAATAACCGGTGACGGGCTGCATCTAACACATGTGCAAAATGTACCGCAAACGGCATGAGCACATTCACATACGCGAATCATCAGTGGACATATATTTGTAAATTAGACTGTACCGAAAGCTTTTCATCATTTTGCTCAGTGAACTTTGGATTGATGGCTTAGCCTAACTGTTTAGCAGACTCCGAGCTGACCAAATGCCAGAACTCCATGGAAGTGAATCGGCTTTACTATCATGACACGAATATACCGCCCTTGTGCAAGACCACAGTGTGTGCTTATATCCACCCGACAATAGTACAAGACCAACCCCGAGTTTCTCTAGCCCCCAACTGTGGTAGACCGAAATTCAGTGAACTTGTGCCTGCTCCTGTTCCTAAAAGGAAAAACGTCCATTTTAGTGCAGTTGATTCAAGCCTCCTGGTCGTAAAACAGAGGTGTACCCGCAAAAAGCTCTGTCACGTATTCAGAAATTTCACCAACACAGCTGTCTATATTACTTACTTACTTAATTGGCGCTTAACCGTTTAAACGGTTATGGCCGTCTAACAAGGCGCGCCAGTCGTTTCTTCTCTCTGCCAACTGGTGTCAATTGGTCACACCAAGCGAGTTTAAATCGTATACCACCTGGTCCTTTCAGCGGAGTGGGGCGCCCTCTTCCTGGGCCGGACGAAGTACTCAATAAAGTACTTCAGTTGACTATTAGTCATTTTCAAGCTTGTTCAATGCATGCTTAGCTGAGGGAATATTCCCAACTTTATATGTAAGCAGGTTCCCGCATCCAGTTTACTGAGCGCCGCCCGATTTTTTAAGTACATTAAAATGAGCTTAATCTACCTCCCGATCTAATTCAGCCCGCTAGGGATAGTATCAATTTGTCCTTTTTCCAGGTATAAAATTGTCCTTTTTCCAGTTAAGGACATTACAATCTACACAGATGGGTCAGAAATGGAAATGGCGTCTGCGGGTCAGTCAGCCTTACCAACTTCTCGACTCGAGGTCTAAGCCATAAAGATATCAGCTACGATTCTCCAGGATAAATAAGCTACCTTATAAAAAATCGGCTATTAGGCGGAGATGTCGATACTCGCTGGCTTCCATAGGGCATCTCAATGTCTCCTCTCTCTTGGCTTCCAAGAAACCACAATATTGAAGGGAATGGATTATATGACGATACCACCACCGGGTTTCCTTCTGAACAACAAACTGCTGTGAACCAACTGGTGAGTCTTAAAGTCAACAAGCTTCTTCCTCAAACTAAACCTCCCTACAATAAGAGCTCTAAAAGTTGTCATGACACTGCGGTGTTGCACCGAATCCTAAATTATGGTGTATACAAACAAGTTCGTTCTGCAGAAGTTGTCAGAACGTCGAGAAAGGGGAGTCGATGTATAATTTTCGCTGTTAATGTCTAGAGTTGCAAAAAAGACAAGAAAGTGCTTTGTTGGGGATTAGTTAGTATCTGGGGGGTTTGTGCTCTTCTGTTAATGATTAGTTGGAAACTATTTGGTTGGACACACCTGAAGCATTTACAATGGACATACTGTTGGAAGTAGAACAAAATATTTGAAAAATGGGAGTGAGCGAAATTCCCATACACTCACTCTCAACCTTACTAACTATGACTAACTCGGACGATATGAGGTTTAGTGCGAATAGAGTTCTATACGTAATTTTAAGTCTTTCGATTTTCCTTTTATAAGAAAACGCGTAACCGATACACGCCGATAGCAATTGACAATACTCCGATAAAAAATCGATTACTCTTTAATACCAATTCGATAACTTTTTGATAGCAAAAACGATACATTTTGATAGTAATCGATTAATTACGATAGCAAGTCGATAATTTTTCGATATTACGTCGATAACATTTTAATAAAATATACATACATTTTGTTTCCAAATCGATAAATTTCGATAGCAAGAACAAATTGGCAATACGCCCATACAAAATTGATAGCTTTTCAAAAGCACATATAATAACCATGTGATAAAAATCGATTACTTTCTGTTAAAAAATTGATAACTCTTTGATAGCTCACCAAAAACTTGTTGATAAACACATCGATAATAATCGATAACTTTCGATAATTTGATACATTTTTAATAAAACACCCAAACATTTTTATAAATAATGGGGGCACTTTTCGATAACAAACTGATAACTTTTCTATAAAAGTTGGAAGCTTTTCCATAACAAACCGATAACTCGTCGACAAAAAATCGGAAGCTCATAACATTTTTAATAGGTACCAAATTTATAGCACTTCGATAACAAATCGATAACTCGTCTTTAATTCATCAATAACACAACTGTCCTTTCTTTCCTTTCAGCCGACGAGACATAGGAGAGGAAGAAGAACTCATCCTTGAGGTGGAAATTTTGTAAATTTGTTTTGAAAACAGTCTAATGTAGTGAACAGCGAAATGAGCTATCTTTGAACATTTGCACCCTTCAAATGACGTTGCCGGGGAAAGCTTACGCGTTTGTGCCGGAAATTGCTAGGGAAACAGTCAAAGCGCACTCACGACAAGGAGTAGTGCAAAAATGGCGGGGCGCAGCGCAGTTAGTGAGCATGTTGTGGGCGGCGTTGTATGTAAAAATTAGTTGCAACGGAAGGTATTTTCGCATATTGGCTGCAAATGCAGTGTGAAGTGCGCATGCAGCGCCAGCCACAGTCAAAAGGAGCAGCAGGGACATTAGATAACAACAAACGGCGAACTGCGAATAACCAACAAATGCCTAACGCCTGAAAATATGCTTTATATACACAGAGGCCTAAATTGTAAATGCACAAATGAGTGTGTGTGTATGAGTCGCTGCTCTGCATGCATACGTGAGTATAGATATAGGCGCGCGTTCATTTATGCGTTGTATTAATTTTCGTTGCATTAATAAAATCAAATATTTTAACCACAATGCATTTCGTCTGCGCATTTTTTTGTTAGCTGGTTTTGCTTATTATAATTTGTGAAATTTTTGTTGTTTTTGCTGTTGACTTCGAACACAGTACGCTCAAATAAGCTTTTGGTTATGGTTCAATGCAGTTTTTGGGTGTGGTTGTTTGCATTTGCATTTTATATTGCATCCAGTTATGTACGTCTGTATGTACCTATATATGATCTAATAGCATTGGAAAGGGCTACATTTAATAATTTAGCTCGATGGTTTATTTATGCGCGTCCGTTTTGTGACCCGCAGGTAAATTTTGCCATATTTTAAAGCAAATAGTTAAGTTGTTAATTGAAATGTACACTTATGCCTACATAAATATATTTGGTGGATTGTGTTCTACTCTTCATGTAATATTGTAATATTTAGGGTTTTTTGTTCTCTGTAACTCTATTGCTGTGGGTTTACTGTGTGGATTGGTACTCATTTATGATAAATCAAATATTTATTGCTAATCGCTGATTCGCTGACTACTAATAGATTAGTTTAAGTAAATATTTTAGTGAGGGGTAATTGGGAAATTTTTATATTCATGGTACGAGGAGTTTTCCAATTAATTTCCTAATTTAAGTTCACAAAGTGAGGATTCAGTTATGTTCAGTGTGTATTAACGTAAGCGTAAGAAAGTCAACAACTAATTTTAATCCAAGTTTCTGGCAAAGAACTAGAATAGGAACTAGTACAGTCAATTCAAAACAGGCAGATATGTAAGTTCTGATTACAAGACATTTTCAGTCTCCTTAGATGAGTAAGCAGGAGTCGAACGTAACCACTCTGCTGACTGGACTCGATAACGCCGTACTTCCATTTCCCCCCTCGACTGATAGCCCATATGTGGGTTGAGGGGATCAGCGATGCTTAAAGCATACATCTCGTTCACACCAACTCCTGACACCAAAAAGGCTCTGACTGCGTTTCCATTGGCATCCGTTGGTTTGATTAGAGGAAAATTCTTAGAGGTGGATTTTTCTTGAACTTTTGCGGGATTTTTTTATAATAGATTACGAGGATTTCCGGGTCGGATCGGATGATTTTGGTAATTTTCGCAAATATTTCAAAAATTTATCGAAATCAGTTCTATTCTCAAATGTTTCAGGCTCACTTCGGGAATGTTTTGAAACCATTTCAGGAATAATAAACGTTTTTTAGGGTTAGGTTAGGTTAGATTGAACTGGCCGAGCTTGAACTGAGGATATCACATAGACTGAATGAGTCCGTAGTGTTACCAGAAGTTTATTTAACGACCAAACTGAAAAACCCTAGCAAAAACCAGGGCCCATGTTATAAAATAACTCCGTCCACTTGGGAAATACTATAAACTTTCTACGGACTTATGCCACTTGTTGCTTCTAGATGTGACAGCTGTATCACTCCTAATAGCTGGAGTCTTAGCCTGGCAAGCGCAGGGCACGAGCACAAAACGTGGGTCGGTCGTTTCCTCCTCCAACCAGCACTTCCTACATCTGCTATCACTGACTAAGCCTAATATAAAGGCATGTGACGCCATAAGGCAGTGTCCAGTCAGAATACCCGTCATGAGTCTACAGTCCCCCTCTTTTTAATGATAGAAGCAACATAATATTCGGCACTTTACAGCCCCGCGCTTGGACCCACGCTTTCCCGCTTGGCCGATCATGTGCACCTCTCGCCTTCTCTTAATCTCAACTAATCTAATTGGGACGTCTACGGAGCAAGCTTCGAGGGATGCGCCATTTTAGCTAGCTTATCCGCGTTACATTCGCACTATTCCCATAAGCGCTGGGACCCTATAGATATGATGTAGAGGTTGCTACACTTCACTCTTTTTTAGATGCTATGCTATGCGAGATATTTCTATAATTGCTGCTTGGCTGTCAATATAAAGTTGAATGGAGCGTTTAAGCTGTTTCCTCCAGTGTTCTACTGCTTGGTACGGCTATGGACTTAGCTGATAAAAAGACAGTGATCTGGCAGCTTGTATCATGTCAATTTATCGAGGACCCTACTCCGTTCCACTACTTTGGAACCATCGCGTGTGCACGTGTATCGCCTCGTCTGCCATTGTGGCTCTAAGAGCCCCTTCGAAGCGCATATAAGGAATCAGGTAGTCTGTTCGTCCTGTAATTAACGACGCTATACTACTATGGCCATATAGTTTGCCCTAAAACTGCCCCGAGGCACTGAAATTCGTTGCGGTTGTTAACTAGTTCTTTGCTACCAGGTCTACAGGTGGAATGTGCAGAATGGCATACAGTGCAGCCGTCGGTGTTGTTTTCATGGCTTCCGTAATGCTAAGCATGATAGCCTGCATACCCCCTCTAATTTTTTGAGATAGATTCTTTTTTGTGTGGCTGTCCACAAACAAGGGTTTACGATCGCTGTAAATACCAATGAGAGAGAAAGGGCGATAAAACCCACCTACACCCCAGCATCTTTTACATGCATAAAGTGCCGTGGAGGCCTCTTCACTCTACCTCTTGTTACACATACACGTCTCTGCGTTGGCGTCAACCTGACATTAGACGGTCAGATATTATAATCTTGGACGCCCGACCCATCAAAGAGCTATCGTGGAGGGCATACACTTTTGACAATTGCAACGATCTGCTGTAGCGTACTTTTACGGATCCTTTAGTCGAACCACCTGAGTTTGTTTTAGGACAAATTTGAAACTGTTTCGCATGAAATTTTAGGGATAGAAGGTACCATATCGTCGTCTAATGCAAAGTAATGCTGAAACTGGACACGTGTAGATCCTGGCCGACAGCTTTGGCGAACAGGCTTTGAACTGATTTGTAAAAGTAATCAATCAATTAGATTTCAAATTTTTTTATGATATAAGACAGGAACAAAGGGCTATAATTTAAATGGCAAATATTGTTAAAACATATCCCTAGCCAGCTTCTATTTCAACGAGATGCATATTTTATTTGGCAATTGCATTGCATTTGTTTTTTTAATATTAGTGATATTTTTTATTATTAGAAAGCACATAGGCACATTGGAAATGTTTAAAGAGTGCTGCAGCGCCTAGAAATATGCAGCGTTTTAGTTTAAAAAGTGGCAAAACACTATTTCAGAGTGATAGAGCCAAAAAAAACAAATTGTATATATGTATGTATGTGTGCCACATGTACAAAGTAACAACAAAGTGAAATGAAATAACGTTATTGCAACACCAAAATTGAAATCAAAAAACGCTAAACATTGAAAAAACGTCGAATAAACCCCTATAAA
>JARSSU010029794.1:0-21170 GCA_029619165.1 Eurosta solidaginis | reverse complement strand
GGCTCAAGTGGCCCGCTCATTTATGAGCCCCAAACCAAGACGTCTTAGGTTCCAGGTTCAGATTGCTTCAGAGGCTATAACCCCAGATTGGGAATACTCCGCTACTTTCCCTACTCCATGCGCCTGATAACTACCGGGATGAGAAAATAACCTGTCTCACATTGAAATGTATGTTCATGAGCGCATAAATAATAGTGTAAAATAGGCTTAAGTTAATAAAATGAATTGTTAAGAAGAAACAGGGTGTGTGATGAGTGATTTTCGGGGCTTTCAGTAAATGGATTGGGGCAAGGGTTATTACAGGGGCTAATCTTATAGGCCATGATTAGCAAAGGTGTGGAGGGATGGAATGGCCGGTCTCTCGCGATTGAGACAAACCAAGGGGGCGATGATCAGTTGCTATTCACAGTGAGGAAGCAAGGATGCGGGACGGATCAGTCGGCATCCCGTGGAGCAGGGTACGATTAAATGTTCTGATTGTACGTGTATGGACCGTGAATAAAACAGACCCTACCAAACACCGACGAGCTGGCTCATGCGGTAGGCAAGCGTACCCGAATTTTCACAATGAGTTCAACACGGCCTGATTTGGAGTTGAGTCAGGTAACAAAGTCTGCATACCCCCTCTAATTTTTTGAGGTATGTTGTTTTTTGTGTGGCTTTCCACCAAACAAGAACTCCATAGTATAGAATAGGGCTTACAATCCCTGTAAAAACCCATTCTTTTACATGCGTAGAGTACCGTTGAGGCCTTATTGGCCCTCTCCTCCACGTTGAGCTTCCATGACAGCTTACTGTCTAGGATGATTCCTAAATATTTTGTGCAAGGTTTCTCCTGTAATGTCACCCCTCCTAACTTATGCCTGGTCCAATTTGGGACCTTGTACCTCTTTGTAAACAAGACCATATCCGTCTTCTCTGCATTGACTTTCAACCCGACATTAGATGCCCAGGTATGAATATCGCGAAGCGCCCGATCCATCAAAGAACTAATCGTTGGAAGGCACTTTCCACTTATGACAATTGCAACGTCATCTGCGTAAGCCGTAAGTTTTACGGGTCCCTCATCGAATTGCCTGAGCAGTTGGTTGATGACCAGGGTCCACAGCAGAGGTGATAGCACCCCTCCCTGCGGCGTGCCCCTGTCCACTGATTTCGTGGCCTCGTACAATCCCCATTGTGATGTAATCTTTCTGCAATTTAACATGCAGCCGATCCATCTGATTAAGGCAGGATGTACTTTAATGTAATTAAGACCATCCATAATCGCCCATTTTGCAACATTATTGAAAGCCCCGGCAATGTCCAAGTAGACTCCTAGAGCATACTCCTTATATTCCAGGGATTTCTCAATGCTTATTACCACCCTATGCAATGCGGTGTCTACCGACTTGCCTTTGGTGTACGCATGCTGTGTTGTGGAGAGCAGCTTTTCATCCACGTTGGACTTTATGTACACATCTATCAGCCTCTCAAAGGTTTTGAGCAGAAATGATGTTAAGCTAATGGGTCTATAGTCTTTGGAATACATGTGAACGATCTTCCCCGCCTTTGGTAGAAAAGCTACACGAGCAGTTCTCCAAGAGTGCGGTACATGATTCAGTCGTATGCACCCATCGAATATTATTTTTAGCCATTCCACGACCGCCCTACTTGAGACTTGTAGCATGGCCGGGAATATACCATCTGGGCCCGGCGATTTAAACTTAGAAAACGTCTTCACTGCCCACTCGATCTTGGTATCGGTCACCAAGCCCGGCACTACTAGCTCCGTGATCGGAGTGTGAGTGATGTATGCTGGCTCCTCTAAACCGTCTCCCGATGGGAAATGTGTATCGAGAAGCACCTCAAGGGATTCCTCACTATTACGTAACCATTCCCCGTTCTCTTTCTTTATTAGTCCCTGGACTATGTCTCCCTTTGCTAGGACTTTTTTCAACCGTGCTGTTTCGCTGGAGCACTCTATGTCCGTACAGAAACTTTTCCATGAGTTTCTCTTCGCCCTGGTAATTTCACGCTTGTATATCCTCAGTAGATCCCTGTAATCGTCCCGACACGCTTCGCTTTCCGCGGTCTTTGCGAGCTTAAACATTTCTTTAACCTGTCTTCTTAGAAGACTCAGCTCATTGCTCCACCATGGCGGCTTTGCTTTTCCTCTGAATCTTCTTAGAGGGCAAGCTTTGTTATACGCAGTCATAAGCGTCCTTGTTAGGAATTCATTCGACTCCTCCAGTTCCTCTACATTAGCAACCTCTTTGGGTTGTCCCAGTTTTGTTTCTACATGTTTCTGGAATTTAGTCCAGTTCGTTGACCTAGGGTTTCTAAAGGTTTCTCCCTTCTCTACCCTCTTTAGGGGGATGTTGAAGCTGATATACGCATGGTCGGAGAAGGATGGTCTATCAAGAACCATCCAATCATACCTTGATATATCACGCTCGGAGCTCAATGTAATATCCAGAACATTGCTGGATGTTGGACCAATGTATGTAGGGACATTTCCCCTGTTGGCTATCTGCAAATTAGTTTGCAGGATGTAACAAAACAGAGATTCGCCTCTCTCGTTCGTATCTGCTCTTCCCCACGCATTGTGGTGCGCATTTGCATCTGCGCCTATGACCAACCGCCCTTTGCGCCCTTCCTCCTGTACTAGCCTTTTGCATTCCATCGGTTAGACCTCCGCAGCATGGGCCATGTAGCAGGACGCCAGGATAAATGCCTGCTTATTCTTTTGCTCAACGGCCACCGCTACGAGATCCTCAGTGGTGTAATTAGGCAGCATATATGAATGCAGCTGTTTCCTTACCATTACTACAGCTCGCACCCGTCCTTCCGTTTGCGCGTAGTAAACGCCAAACCCGCGCGCGCTAAGTCCAGAAACATTTCCTCCCAATGAGAGCCACGGCTCCTGGATCAGCGCCACGTCAAACGAACCCTCCTCAAGGGTTAGGAGGAGTTCGCTCGACGCCACTTTACTGTGTTGGAGGTTTATCTGTAGGACTCGCAGCACCATTGGGCTGTTTGTCCCCCTCCAGCACCTTCGTCTTGACGTCGTCGTCCTCCCCTTACCCTTTTGGTTTAGAGTATTCGAGGCCCCCTTCAGCCTCTCGTGACTGTTGTGCAGGGTGTTCCTCTGTGCGAGTCACAGCACCATTTAGCGGTTGGTCCTCTTCTAGCACGTTCGTGGTGACGTCGGGGACCTCCACCTGTCTTTTTTATACTCAGTTGAGCAGAGCTCACAGAGTATATTAAGTTTGATTGGATAACGGTTGGTTGTACATATATAAAGGAATCGAGATAGATATAGACTTCCATATATCAAAATAATCAGGATCGAAAAAAATTTGATTGAGCCATGTCCGTCCGTCCGTCCGTCCGTTAACACGATAACTTGAGTAAATTTTGAGGTATCTTGATGAAATTTGGTATGTAGGTTCCTGAGCACTCATCTCAGATCGCTATTTAAAATGAACGATATCGGACTATAACCACGCCCACTTTTTCGATATCGAAAATTTCGAAAAACCGAAAAAGTGCGATAATTCATTACAAAAGACCGATAAAGCGACGAAACTTGGTAGATGAGTTGAACTTATGACGCAGAATAGAAAATTAGTAAAATTTTGGACAATGGGCGTGGCACCGCCCACTTTTAAAAGAAGGTAATTTAAAACTTTTGCAAGATGTAATTTGGCAGTCGTTGAAGATATCATGATGAAATTTGTCAGGAACGTTACTACTATTACTATATGTACGCTTAATAAAAATTAGCAAAATCGGGGAAGGACCACGCCCACTTTTAAAAAAAAATTTTTTTTAAAGTAAAATTTTTACAAAAAATTTAATATCTTTACAGTATATAAGTAAATTATGTCAACATTCAACTCCAGTAATGATATGGTGCAACAAAATACAAAAATAAAAGAAAATTTCAAAATGGGCGTGGCTCCGCCCTTTTTCATTTAATTTGTCTAGGATACTTTTAACGCCATAAGTCGAACAAAAATTAACCAATCCTTTTGAAATTTGGTAGGGGAGTAGATTTTACGACGTTAACTGTTTTCTGTGAAAATGGGCGACATCGGTTGATGCCACGCCCAGTTTTTATACACAGTCGTCCGTCCGTCCGTCCGTCTGTCCGTTAACACGATAACTTGAGTAAATTTTGAGGTATCTTCATGAAATTTGGTATATATGTTCCTGGGCACTCATCTCAGATCGCTATTTAAAATGAACGATATCGGACAATAACCACGCCCAATTTTTCGATATCGAAAATTTCGAAAATCAAAAAAGTGCGATAATTCATTACCAAATACGCATTAAGCGATGAAGCTTGGTAGGTGAGTTGAGCTTATGACGCAGAATAGAAAATTAGTAAAATTTTGGCCATTGGGCGTGGCACCGCCCACTTTTAAATGAAGGTAATTTAGAAGTTTTGCAAGCTGTAATTTGGCAGTCGTTAAAGATATCATGATGAAATTTGGCAGGAACATTACCCTTATTACTTTATGTCTGCTTAATAAAAATTAGCAAAATCGGAGAACGACCACGCCCACTTTTTAAAAAAAATTTTTTTTAAATTCAAATTTTAAAAGAAAAGTTAATATCTTTACAGCATATAAGTAAGTTATGCCAACATTCAACTCCAGTAATGATGTGGTGCAACAAATTACAAAAATAAAAGAAAATTTCAAAATGGGCGTGGCTCCGCCCTTTTTCATTTAATTTGTCTAGGATGCTTTTAATGCCATAAGTCGAACAAAAATTAACCAATCCTTGTGAAATTTGGTAGAGGCTTGGCTCCTAGGACGATAACTGTTTTCTGTGAAAAAGGGCGAAATCGGTTGAAGCCACGCCCAGTTTTTATACACAGTCCACCGTCTGTCCTTCCGCTCGGCCGTTAACACAATAACTTGAGCAAAAATCGATATATCTTTACTAAACTTAGCACACGTACTTATCTGAACTCACTTTATCTCGATATAAAAAATGGCCGAAATCCGACAATAACCACGCCCACTTTATCGATATCGAAAATTACGAAAAATAAAAAAATGCCATAATTCTATACCAAATACGAAAAAAGGGATGAAACATTGTAACTGGATTGGTTTATTGACGCAAAATATAACTTTGGAAAAAACTTTGTAAAATGGGTGTGACACCTACCTTATTAAGTAGAAGAAAATGAAAAAGTTCTACAAGGCGAAATCAACAGCCCTTGGAATCTTGGCAGGAATACTGTTAGTGGTATTCCATATATACATAAATTAGCAGTACCCGACAGATGATTTTCTGGATCACCTGGTCCACATTTTGGTCGATTTCCCGAGAACGCCTTCACATATACATCTAAGGGCCACTCGCTTTTAAAACCCTCATTAATACCTTTAATTTGATATCCATATCGTACAAACACATTCTAGAGTCACCCCTGGCCCACCCTAATGGCGATATCTCGAAAAGGCGTCCACCTATAGACCTAATGCCCACTCCCTATTAAAATGCTCAGTAACACCTTTCGTTTGATACCCATATCGTACAAACATTCTAGAGTCACCCCTGGCCCACCCTAATAGCGATATCTCGAAAAGGCGTCCACCTATAGACCTAATGCCCACTCCCTATTAAAATGCTCAGTAACACCTTTCGTTTGATACCCATATCGTACAAACATTCTAGAGTCACCCCTGGCCCACCCTAATGGCGGTATCTCGAAAAGGCGTCCACCTATAGACCTAATGTCCACTCCCTCTTAAAATGCTCAGTAACACCTTTCGTTTGATACCCATATCGTACAAACATTCTAGAGTCACCCCTGGCCCACCCTAATGGCGATATCTCCAAAAGGCGTCCACCTATAGACCTAATGTCCACTCCCTCTTAAAATGCTCAGTAACACCTTTCGTTTCATACCCATATCGTACAAACATTCTAGAGTCACCCCTGGCCCACCCTAATGGCGATATCTCGAAAAGGCGTCCACCTATAGACCTAATGCCCACTCTCTCTTGAAATGCTCAGTAACACCTTTCGTTTGATACCCATATCGTACAAACATTCTAGAGTCACCCTTGGTCCACCTTTATGGCGATATCTCGAAAAGGCGTCCACCTATTGAACTAAGGATTACTCCCTTTTAAAATACTCATTACCACCTTTCATTTGATACCCATATCGTACAAACACATTCTAGAGTCACCTCTGGCCCACCCTAATGGCGATATCTCGAAAAGGCGTCCACCTATAGACCTAATGCCCACTCCCTCTTAAAATGCTCAGTAACACCTTTCGTTTGATACCCATATCGTACAAACATTCTAGAGTCACCCCTGGCCCACCCTAATGGCGATTTCTCGAAAAGGCGTCCACCTATAGACCTAATGCCCACTCCCTCTTAAAATGCTCAGTAACACCTTTCGTTTGATACCCATATCGTACAAACACATTCTAGAGTCACCCCTGCCCACCCTAATGACGATATCTCGAAAAGGCGTCCACCTATAGACATCATGCCCACTCCCTCTTAAAATGCTCAGTAACACCTTTCGTTTTATACCCATATCGTACACACATTCTAAAGTCACCCTTGGTCCACCTTTATGGCGATATCTCGAAAAGGTGTCCACCTATAGAACTAAGGATTACTCCCTTTTAAAATACTCATTACCATCTTTCATTTGATACCCATATCATACAAACACATTCTAGAGTCACCCCTGGCCCACCCTAATGGCGACATTTCGAAAAGGCGTCCACCTATAGACCTAATGCCCACTCCCTCTTAAAATGCTCAGTAACACTTTTCGTTTGATACCCATATCGTACAAACATTCTAGAGTCACCCCTGGCCCACCCTAATGGCGATATCTCGAAAAGGCGTCCACCTATAGACCTAATTCCCACTCCCTCTTAAAATGCTCAGTAACACCTTTCATTTGATTCCCATATCGTACAAACACATTCTAGAGACACCCCTGGTCCACCTTTATGGCGATATCTCGAAACGGCGTCGACCTATGGAACTAAGGATCACTCCTTTTCAAATACTCATTAACAGCTTTCATTTGATACCCATATCGTACAAACATATTCTAGAGTCACCCCTGGTCCACCTTTATGGCGATATCTCGAAAAGTCGTCCACCGATAGACCTAAGGCCCACTCCCTCTTAAAATGCTCAGTAACACCTTTCATTTGATACCCATATCGTACAAACAAATTCTAGAGTCAGCCCTGGTCCACCTTTATGGCGATATCCCTAAATGGCGTCCATCAATAGAACTATGGCCTACTCTCTCTTAAAATACTCTTTAATACCTTCCACTTGATACACATGTCATACAACCACATTCCAGGGTTACCCTAGGTGCATTTTCCTACATGGTGATTTCCCTTATTTTGTCTCCATAGCTCTCAACTGAGTATGTAATGTTCGGTTACACCCGAACTTAGCCTTCCTTACTTGTTTTTCCCTTAGGCTTTTAAACTCCTTTTCGACTTCGCCTACGTCTAGCGTGTTAGGGTTTTTATCCTCGGGACTTCTTTTCCTGAGTTGCATGTAAATTTTGCCAGTGCCAAAGGACATTTTACCAAGCTGCGTGTACAAAATATCCTCCGCCTGCTTGTTTATTTGGAAGATGTAGAACTGACCATCCTCGGTAGGCCGAGATACAGTAAGTACCTTCCAATCCTGTGTCGGTATGTTCGGATTCTGATTCTGCAGAAGTCGCAGTGTATCCTCCGACTTCCATCACGCATGGTATCCATACCTTAACCTTTGGTACCGTGGGGATTTGAGCTTTATCCACCACCTCAAACCGCGCGTTCGTGCCTTGCCTTTGGATGTTTGGAACCACTTCCTCCAGCCACTGCAAGCTCGCGACGTTGTCGCACGCTATCATCTTCACACCGTTATACCATCCCCCCGAATCAAAGGTTGGAAGGGGCTTACTTGGTTGTTCCCGCATCATCTTAAGCATTAAGCTAATAAGCTCCCTTTCCACAGATCTCCACCTTTCAGTAGTCATTTGTCCGAAAGGACTGCTACGATCAACCAGCGCCACAGTCAGTGACTGCTTTGCCACATCACTCATATTCTCGGGAAAAGCAGGAGTCTTAGTGTTATCTCCCTTTGGCACCTCCGAGAAAGCCGGAGTCTTAGCGTTATCTCCCTTTGGCTTATCTCCTACTTCCTTAATTGGACCTTCCCTCTGACTTGCAGCTTTCGAGGTAGTTGCTACCTCGCTATTGGAGCCCATCTGTCTTACAGCTTTGGGCCTACTTGTCTTGTCTATGCGACTGCCCTGCCTCGCGGCTCTAGGACTGGGTCCTTTCTGCCTCTTGAAAGCAGGCTTGTCGCCTTCCGCCGAACGTAGCCTCTTCATTCTGCCATTCGACGCTTCTTCCTCCTCGTACCGGTCGCAGAACCGAGGGTTTCTCGCAGCAAACCTTTTGAACTGCCTTCGACCTACTTCTACCGCTTCATGGGCCCATTCCAAGCGCTCGATCTCCACTTCTGTTGGGTCGACCACTGCGTTGAACAATTCTTAGTGCTGCACGGTACTGCGAGAGAGCTCTTTTACTTCCTCTGATCCGTACCCTTCTCCACTCTTCTACTCCGTTTTCATTTGTGTGCTTCTCCAACACGGAGTTCATTGAATCAGCACTACCCTCGCTCCCCGACTCCGACGCATCGCTTAATTCGTATTTGGCCATTAATACTTCCCGAGGTGGCCCGGTATCGGGAAGGCTCCGTTCGAATACAGCCGAATTTATCCCCTGGCTGCAAATCGTCCAATAGGCACGGTCCGCATGACACCCTGAACTAGGGGGTTGGCAGTTCTTGGTCACCGACATCCCGCCGCCCTCGTATGAGGCGAAAAGGCGTAGATGTCAGTCCTAACCAGCTCCGCCTCATAGTCGGGCGCTATGGAGTTCGGCTAAGCCCTCACACCAACGACAAGGTGCCTACCCTAGTGAGGGGAGCTTTTTAGGTAACCGAAGACAAAAAACAGCCATTGAATTGGTTGTCTCGGATGAGGTATTGACAGGAATTGGATTGCCACAAGGATCGGTTTTGGCACCGGTCCTATTTAACATATATATAAATGATATATCTTCGGCGCTAAAACATAGTAAAATAAGGCTGTTTGCGGATGACGCATTGCTCGAAGTAAGTGAAATTGATATCATGTTAGCTAGGAGCAAAATGCAGGAAGACTCGAACACCCTATACAGGTGGCTTTGTAACAATAAGCTTAAACTTAATGTTAATAAAACCCATTTTATGGTCATATCTAGAGCGATGAATAAGGAATCTTGTAATATCGAACTAAAAATAATGAACTCAAACATTAACGAAGTTAAAACTTTCAAGTACTTAGGGTTTCAGATTGATAATAAATTAAAATCTAATGATCACATTAATTATATAGTTGCCAAAATAGGCAAGAAAATTGGTTTTTGGAAGAGGTCATGCAAATTTATCAGTAGAAAATACAAACTGAAAGTGTATAAATCCATCATAGAGCCGCATTTCATATATTGTCCCACAATATTCTTTATGGCCAATGTAACTCAGGTAGATAAGCTACAAGTTATGCAAAATAAAGCTATGAGATTTATATTAAACATGAGGTATGATACTCCCATTAATAACATGATAGAAGCACTAAACTGGTTGAGTATAAAACAGCTCATATTCTACCACAGTATGAAATTTGTATTTAATATTAAGCACGGTAAATTGCCAACATACCTCAGCGGAAAGCTTATATACATATGTAAATGATGCACATTCATACGTAATCAGAGAAAACAATAATTTTAGATTACCTTTTTTCAAAACAGAAGTGGACAAGCAAAATATATTTTATAAGGGTCTGAAATATTTCAATGAACTTCCTAATCACATAAAAAGTAGTAATAACTTCAATACTTTTAAAAAAAAGTTTATTGGAGCATTGTAAAACCCTTCCAATAAGATAAAGATAAATTGTTTTTTTCTTTTATTTTTTACATGATAGACCGATACTGGAGCGCGAAAAGGGAATGGTAATACTGGTAGCAGCAAAATACAATGCACCCGGCCCTATGGAAAAGAAAATCAGTCACCACCTGTAACTCCATACAGTTTCAACAACTAATTTCGCTGGAATTCGGTATTTTCGGCCTATATTTATTGTTGCTGATCGGAATCACTCGCATTCCGCATTTATCAAAAGAATGCAATGTAGAGAGAGGCAAGTTAAAATGTAATTCATGTGGCAAAACTGGTCATGTCAAAAAGGTCTGCATTCAAGATAGAATAAAGCAAAAGAAATCGAAAATTGCAACCAATAACACCACTACATCAAATGCTATTGAATCGTTCACAACAGAAGAGGAATATTATGGTGTGAATCAAGTTATCGACATTTATGAACATAGCACTGCAAAAATATCACGTATGGACGCAGAAAAATTTTATACAGATGTGTTAATTAATGGAAGAAAACAAAACTTCGAAGTCGACTCAGGTGCCGGCTACACGTTACTGCCGGAAAATCAATTTATGAAATTAAATATCAAAACACCGCTAAGGAAAACAAATATTGCCTTCCGCGTTTATACAGATGATGTTTTTGTGCCAATAGGAGTCGTTACTGTGGACGTAAAGTACAAAAATAGGAAATCAAAAGAAGATTTGTACATTGTATCTTCGAAACGTACCGCATTACTGGGACGTGTATGGATACGCCATTTGAAAATTAATCTACATGAAATTGACGAAGACAGTTCTAAAAACGACATTAGCTACAACAACATAAATTCTATATCAGAAATCGAACAGAAATTTTCAGAAATTTTCGAAGAACGTGTTGATGCATTCCAGATTTGGTTTGTAGTTTAAAACTACGCCAGGGTGCAAAGCCAGTGTTCTTAAAAGAAAGGCCAGTGCCTTTTGCCATACGCGAAAAAGTAGAACGTGAACTGGATAATTTAGAACGAGACGGCATAATTACAAAAATTAATACTAGCAATTGGGGTTCACCTTTGGTGGTAATTCCAAAACCTGATGGTAATGTACGACTATGCGTCGACTATAAAGTAGCTGTTAACCCTCAGTTGGAAACCGCTCATTATCCAATCAAAAAGAGTCGATGAAATGTTTTAACAGTTTAAAGAATTCTAAATATTTTTGCAAGTTAGACTTATACAAAGCATATCTGCATGTACGAGTTGATGATGACAGCAAAGAAGTGCAAACTATTTCAACGCACCGAGGTACGTACCAAATGAATCGATTATCTTTTGGAATTAAAACTGCTCCGAGTGAGTTTAACCGTATTTTAGATCAAATATTACAAGGCCTCGAAGGTACAGTCTCTTATTTTGACGATATAATTATACATGGTGCAACGTTGAAAGAATGTGAAGAACATCTGATCAAATGCTTTGAAAGATTGAATAAATATCAACTGCACGTCAACAAAAGAAAATGTGAATATTTTAAAGAAAAAATTAAATACCTTGGATATATAGTAAGTCATAACAAAATAGCAAAATGTCCAGATAAAGTAAAGGCGATTATAGACATGCCAAAACCTCAAAATGTAGAGCAATTAAGAAGATTCCTTGGAATGATTACATATTATTCAAAATTTCTACCGGATATTTCGACAATTACATTCCCTTTACGCAAGCTTTTAGAAAAAAATAAAAAGTTTAATTGGACAACACAATGCGAAGAATCATTTAAAAAGCTTAAACAGGAAATTCTTAAAGACAGGGTTATAGTACCATTCAACGAAGCTTTGCCGATAACATTAGCGTGCGACGCAAGCCCAACGGGCATAGCTGCAGTACTATCTCATATTGTTGAAGGAGAGGAACGCCCCGTCGCATTTATTTCAAGAGCATTAACAAAAGCAGAACAAAATTACAGCCAGCTTGACAGAGAAGCGTTAGCAATTATTTTTGCCGTTGATAAGTTTTTTATGTATTTATACGGAAGAGAATTTACATTACTGACAGATAATCGTCCTCTAACAAGAATATTTCATCAGAGTGCAAAAACACCAGCCATGACCTCAGCAAGACTACTTCGTTATGCTTCATTCTTGCAGGGATTCAACTACAAAATACAACATCGTAAAGCTGAAGATAATGTGAACGCAGATTGTTTATCGAGAGCACCTAACAACGAAATATCGACGTTTAAACATTTTTTGGATGAAGAAGTACGCAATATTCAGGACGGGACGATCAATCAAATATCGACATTTTCAATCAACGCCACTACTATTTCAAACGAAACAGAGCGTGATGTGGAACTAGCAAAATTAAAGAAGGACTTACTGGATGGCAAGAATTGTGATCCCAATTATTCGTTGCAAGATGGCGTCATATTTAAAGGTGACCGTGTTGTTATACCATCAAGATTACGTGCAGAAATTTTAAAAGAGCTACATTACACACATGTGGGCATAGTAAAAATGAAACAGCTCGCTAGGAAGTACTGTTTTTGGAAGGGCATCGACGCGGATATAGAGCGACTGGTAAAATCGTGTCCTAGTTGTGCGGATGTGAAAAAAAGTCCCTCCCAAAAGTTGTAACGCATCATTGGGAAGAACCAACCGAAAATTTTCAAAGAGTGCACATTGATTACGCAGGACCATTTCGAAATCACTATTTTTTCATACTAGTAGATGCGAAATCGAAATGGCCGGAAATTCGAATAATAAGGGATGCCCCAACCTCTGAAAAGACTATAGATTTAATACAAGATATTTGTGCGACACACGGATTACCACAAGCCATTGTATCAGACAATGCAAACGATATTCCAAAGTGCAATGTTTAGAGAATTTTGTTGCGAAAATGGAATTATTCAGAAGTTTATAGCCCCTGGACACCCAGCAACAAACGGAGTGGCTGAAAGATACGTCCAAATTCTGAAAAGGAAGCTACAGCGATGGATGATGAAAAATTACCATTGAATATCAAACTACGAGAAATCCTGTTTCGATTCAGGGCAACGCCCTTTGGCAAATGGTCAAACCCCAGCCCAAATGTATTTAGGACGTGAATTAAGAATTAAATTGGATGCTATGCGACCAGTCAAACAATTGAAATCAGCAACACATAATCCAAAAGTGCGTCATCTAAGTGTAGGCGATAGAGTTCAAGTGCGGTGGTTTCACAGGAATAAACCTAGCTGGAAATTTGGTGTTGTGAAACGCAAATTCGGACATCTCCACTATCAAGTTAAGCTGGATGACGGTTATGAGTTGAAACGACATATAAACCAATTGTACAAGTCTGGTATTGATCAACCTAAAAAGCATGTAACGTTTGCTGAACCTCCCGTGCAAGAAAATTCAAAAAGGAGGAAATCTACATTGAGCGTACCGTTACCACTCCGACTACACAACAAATACCAATGGTACAACCCAATCCAGTATCAACGCCTGACGAAACTGTAAGAAGATCGAGTAGGGTCCGAAGACCTCCTGCACGCTTAGATGACCATGTTCTCTATTAAGCGTGGGAGACTGTTATGTATTTACCAACAGTTGGCAGCCCTCTTTTTCCTACTGTCATTATTATTATATATATATATATATATACTCTTTCCCTTTTTTCATATATTGATATAATTACTACTGCTATAGCTATGATGTAAAATTCCTCATACAAATAAATTGAAGTTTTTATTATATAGTATAACTTAAAATCAAGCGCGTGCATTTATTCCAGGGATGCACCTTAACGTTAAGCTAATCGTTTATCAAAAAATTTCCACCGTTTCCGTTGAAACACTTCGAAATATTATCGATAAAGAAATTATCAAAATAAATTGTATCTCGTTTTTAACTGAAACGAAAAGCTTTCGTTAACGTTAAAAACGTTAACAAAAACGTGATACTTTATGTTTGAATTGTGCTGGCAATGCTATAGCAATGGTGAAGCCGTAAGGTGGCAACAACGAGCGCACATACACACACAAACTCTATGTAATTTGTTTGTGTAATTCGTTGGTGGTAATGTCAAAAATACTTTGAGAAATGTTCGTACTGTCAAAATTCATGAGAAAAGTTGCAATCAGCTTGGCTAATGCTTTCACCTTTAATGACTCCGCCATCAATCAGCTTTGCCAGCATAGTTTGAAATTAATAATCAACATAAACGATTTGATTTCGTTTTGATATGGCAGAAAACGAAACAAAATCATTTCGTTAATTTGACGATCTTAACGTTAATAAACGAAACGAAATGACTTCGTTTCGTTTATTAACGTTGATTATCGTAACGAAATGATATCGTTTCGTTGGTTAAGCATGCCTGATTTATTCCTTTATAGGACATAACAAAAGGAAAGACGTTTCTTTATTTTTTAGAACCAAAAATGTTCTGAACTTTAGATTTAAAATACCAAATCAAATTTTTGCAAAAAAGGAAAACAAATTGTTTATGACGACAAGAAAAGAACAAAAAATGGTACAACCCTGAAACCGGCTTGGTGGAAGTTGACCGTATAGAGGAAAATCGTTCTAATATATATGCACATATCAACTACACAGGTTTACATGGATTTTTATTTTAGTGCGTCATGATTTTGAGTTTAGTTCTTCCCATATAAAAACCATATAGAATGGTTTTGAAAAAAAAATAGGAGAAAAAATGCTTCAAAGCACGTTTTTGATGATATGCACTTTTCGCTTTCAAATTTATGTTCTTACATACTTAATTGACGCTTAAACGTTTAAACTAGTTTGCCCGGCCAATAAGTCGCGGCAATCTCTTCTTTGTAGGGATAACTCCCACTACTCAGCACGAGTTTTTAAATAGCCTGCTAGATACATCTCTTCTCCAAATTAATAATGTTTTAAATTCCAAAAGGAAAATCTTAAGACTTAGTTTTTACAGATGACTCTGCGGGTATTACTCTAACCCGAACTCCCCCATTATCCCTTCCTGAAGACCCTCTTCATCCTACGGTTGAGATAGTACTGGATGTTGTTCAACCTGTGATGCTCGATATTTCTAAGCCCAATTCCCGACCCCGGTCGAGATGTTTTTCAAAGACGAATTTTAGTGAGCTTTATGCGTGTACAGACGTTGAAACAGCGACTTCCTTGTTTTATAGTTCTCTTGATGCTTTGTTTGAAAGCTGTGTCCCCCTTCGTTATTCCAGTACCACCACGGGTAAACCACCTTGGTTCTCAAAGCAACTATTAAGACTTGATAATATTAAATCTAGACTCTATAAGCGTTTCAAAAGATCTGGTAAAGCTATTGATTTATCTAAATATTTAGTGGCGCGCTCCAATTTTCATCGTTGTTGTTGTTGTTGTAGCGATTAGGTTACTCCCCGAAGGCTTTGGGGAGTGTTATCGATGTGATGGTCCTTTGTCGGATACAGATCCGATACGCTCCGGTAACATAGCACCATTAAGGTGCTGGCCCGACCATATCGGGAACGATTTATATGGCCACATTAAACCTTCAGGCCATCCCTCCCTCCCCACTCCCAAGTTCCATGAGGAGCTTGGGGTCGCCAGAGCCTCGTCTGTTAGTGAAACGGGATTCGCCGCTCGAAGGTGAGGTTGACAATTGGGTTGGAGAAGCTATATATTGCGCTACACAACCCCTTGAATCCCATCGTCTTAACCAGCAGTGTTATAAAGGTTACTTATCATGTTGCAAATTCCAATTTACTAATAATCCGAAACGTTTCTACAGATTTGTTAATTCCAAAAGGAAAACTTCTGGTTTCCCATCTACTTTTATTTATGGGTGCAAAAACGCAAATTCTGATCACGAAATCGCAGATTTATTTGCTGAATTCTTTAATTCAACCTATTCATCCCAATGTGTCCAGTCTAATCTTTATCCATATTGCTTGGAAAGTTCTAATAATATTTTAAACCCATTTATTGATAAAGATACTGTTCTTAATAAACTTCTTGCATTGAAACCGATATCTTCACCGGGTCCAGATGGTGTTCCTAGTTGTGTACTTAAGTACTGTGCTGTCAGCTTATCAGAACCTATCTTTAAATTATTTAAACTGTCTCTGGAATCCGCATCATTCCCATCTATTTGGAAACAATCGTTTAATTATACCTTTGCATAAAAAAGGTAGTAGGTCTAATATTGAGAACTACAGAGGCATAGCTAAGCTCTCAGCTATCCCTAAAACTTTTGAGCAGATAATTACATACCAGCTTCAATACTTGTGTAGCTCTTTAATATCGCCTGTCAACATGGTTTTGTTCATCGGAGATCAACTACTACCAACTTGCTTGAATTTACGTCTTTTGTTATGAATGGTTTTTTAGTTTGCAAACAAACCGATGTAATTTACACCGACTTTAGTAAAGCATTTGACTCTGTTAATCACGAGCTCTTAGTTACCAAACTTGATCTTCTGGGTTTTCCAGCGCCTTTATTAAATTGGATTTCAAGTTATCTTGAAAATAGGACTCAGCGAGTCTTCTTTAACAACAATCTTTCAAAGTCGTTTGATGTAACTTCTGGCGTGCCCCAGGGTAGCCATTTGGGTCCATTACTCTTTAACCTGTTCATTAACGACTTACCAAAGGTTATATTACATTCTAGAGTTTTTATGTATGCAGATGATGTAAAACTTTGTTACACATATCTGCCTTCGAACTTGTTCTGTTTTAATCAGCTTCAGGCCGATCTTGACTCATTTCAAAGATGGTGTACTGCAAATTTACTTTTTTTGAATTACTCTAAATGTAAGCAAATGACTTTTCACCGTGTGAAGCCGGTCCTATCATCTTATACACTTAACGGCGACCCCTTGGAGCGGATATCTATTGTAACTGATCTAGGAGTTATTTTTGATCCGAAATTAAGTTTTACCACACATATTTCAACCGCTATAAACAAAGCAACTGGTGTATTAGGTTTTATCAAACGTTGGGCTAAAGAGTTTGATGACCCTTATTTCACAAAGATCCTTTATACCTCGCTGGTACGTCCTATTCTCGAGTACTGTTCATGTGTCTGGGCTCCGATCTATCAAATCCATGTTGATCGGATTGAGTCGGTCCAGAGACGCTTTTTAATTTTTGCATTACGAGGTCTCAACTGGGAATGAAGTACTCATCTTCCACCATACAGGAATAGACTTCTTCTAATTAATTTGCCATCTCTAGAGAATCGTAGAGTATTACTTGGCGTTATGTTCATTCACAAGCTCATGTTGTTGTTGTTGTTGTTGTAGCGATTAGTTACTCCCCGAAGGCTTTGGGGAGTGTTATCGATGTGATGGTCCTTTGTCGGATACAGATCCGATACGCTCCGGTAACACAGCACCATTAAGGTGCTGGCCCGACCATCTCGGGAACGATTTATATGGCCACATTAAACCTTCAGGCCATCCCTCCCTACCCACCCCCAAGTTCCATGAGGAGCTTGGGGTCGCCAGAGCCTCGTCTGTTAGTGAAACGGGATTCGCCGCTCGAAGGTGAGGTTGACAATTGGGTTGGAGAAGCTATATATTGCGCTACACAACCCCTTGAATCCCTTCACAAGCTCATCATTGGTGTGATTGACTCCCCTGACCTAATCAGTCAACTAAATTTTGCGGTTCCTGCTAGGGCGTCCAGACATTTTGTGCCTTTTCATTTACCTCTATGCCGGCAAAATTTTGCTAGAAACAATCCCCTGCGCCATTGGTGCTCGCGGTACAATGATTTGTATAACTGCATTGGCTTTGAATGTTCGTTTGCTGCTTTACATACTGCTATACTCTTATGTTTAGCCTGATATTTTAATTTATTTTTTTCTTATACAATGCGATGTCAAATGTTTATAACATACAAATTTTCTATGTACCTTTTTTGAATTTTTTAATTTTAAGAATGGCTCTGTATTGTACATATATATCTGTCTATTACAATAATAGTCGACCGCTTTGTGTTTGCGTCGACTTTAAATAAATAAATAAATAAATATTGGTCACACTAAGGGAATTTAAATCCTTTTCCAACAGGCCATGCTAGCGGAGTGGGCCGCACTCGGTCTAGCCAACATAACCGCTGTGTTTTAATTCGCAGGTCGTACAGCTCACCATTAAATCTTCTTCGGTACTCGCCGTCACTAGAGCGTAGAATTCAGCAAATTTTTCTAAGAACTTTTCTCTCGAACACTTACAGAGCCGCCTCATCAGATGGTGTCAGCGTCCAGCTGATGCGCCATATATTAGGATGGATACGATAAGAAACTTGTAGAGCATGATTTTCGTTTGCCGATAGAAGACTTTACTTTTCAATTGCCTACTAAATCCGGTTCATGCGGTTCAAGCAGTTGTTGTTTGTGTTAATACTGGTTTTTAAATTAACTACTTTAAATTTATGTCGGCCAACGTGACGTGGTTGCCAAGGCGCAAGTGCGCCAACTCTTTGCGTGATGACAGCAGGTACTTCGTTTTGTCCTCACTTCACAGTCAACCCCATATTTTCTCCTTGTTTTTTTCAGTTAGCATGATGTCAATGTCGTCAGCGTACGCCAGTAATTGCACGCTCTCACAGAAGATTGTTCCAAAGCGGTAGAGTTCTGCAGCATGTACTATTTTCTCCAACATCAAGTCAAAGATTTCGCATGATATGTCTGAAACCTCGTTTAGCATCGAACGTCTTGGAGAGACCCTTTCCATTTCAGATTGAGCTGTTAAGTGTTGCTTAACGCCACTTCGCACGGCCATATAAGTTTTGCGGGGAAGCCGAATTCAAACATAGCGGCGTATAATCAGCTCCTATATCCCTCCCTGCTATCGAATGCGGCTTTAAAATCGACGGAGAGGTGTGTGTTTTTCAAAATCACGGTGGGCTTCAATCTTTCGCATAATACGCTGCACAGGATCTTATATGCAGCTTGCAGGATCCCCCTTCTTGTGAACTGGGTAAAGAGCACTAAGCATTTTGAGGAAATACGGCATCTGAGAACCCAGCCGTATGAAGTGAAAAAACACAAGCAGGTCCTTGGTGAACTCCATAAACAGGCGTCGGACCTTTATGCCGGGAATTGCCCGGTGAATCCAGTGCTTAACGAAAATAATCCAAAACTTGCGGAAGAGGAACGCATACTCCCCAGGGAAACGCGTGTCACTCTCGCTCAACTTCGTTCTGGATACTGTAACAGGTTAAACTCTTACCTATCCAGAATCAACCCCGATATACAAAATGTATGCCCCGCTTGCAACGTGTCCCCACATGACACCAACCATCTCTTCAATTGTAATGTGGAACCTACGCCTCTAACACCCCTTTCCTTATCGTCCACCCCTGTTGAAACGGCAAGTTTCCTTGGACTCCCGTTAGAGGATATTGATGACAATTTGTGATCGGTCGCGGCTATTAGGTGGGGCGAGCATTGCTACAACAACAACAACAGCACTAAGATTACAATCGCCAGTCATGCACATGCACTCGTCCGACCATATTGTGTATAGAAGTTGATGCATGCGGCTTACCAACTTCTCGCCGCCAAATTAAGTAGCTCCGCAGACAATCTATCAGCGCCCGCGGCCTTGTTGTAATCTGGTTATTGCTATTCGGACTTCGTCATGATCGAGTTGGGAAACATTGATTCCATCATCAAAGATTACAGACTCAAGTTTATCATCTTCACTGGATGTTTTACCGCTTTCTCCATTTAGGAGCACAGAGAAGTGTTCCCCACATAGGATAAGCACTCTCTGGGCATGTGTTATCTACCAGGTATTGCCGTTTACGTTTTTACAAGAGTTAGCCCAGAGCTTAAAGCTGGTACCTAGCAACTTAAATTCCTCACACTCACGTTTTTCTGCCTCTGAATTTTTCTTACTGTAAAGGTGTCTTGCTCGCCATTTCAATACGCGGTAGTGTACACTTCTTGTCGCGTTCGCTTTTAACTTAGCCTTGTAGCCAGATTCGTTCTCACCGCACAAAAATACGTCGAAAATCACTCCGATTTTTAAGACAAAAACGCGTCGGAAAATCAAATAAATGAATAAAGCAGTAATTTTAAGTGTGCCTTGACTCACACATACCACCCTATATTGTTTTTTTGTGCTGTGGTGCAATAACAGAAAAGCTACACACATTTTGATTGTTAATTTGTTAAATTAAATTTTTAATGTTTTTTGTTTTTATTTTGTTTTAAGAACTCTTTTTTTAGTATTTACGTGTATATATAATTTAAATATTAGATGCTACTCTAAAAAAGTTTATCGTTCAAATTTTATAAGGAATTTTTCTTATCTATCCATTCCATTAAATATGAATTGTTTTTTTCCAAATTTTTTATGATTTTTGAAGCCCTTGTTTTTTATTTAAAATTTTTTAAGATATAACAGAAATTTCTCTTTTACGCCCTAAACACCATAAAAGCTTAGGAAAATCAACAATACGTATTTATGTGATGTATAATTGATGTTGCTGTTGTTACTGTTGCAATTTAATAAATTAATTAATTCAATTTATTTAATAAATATGTATTACTGTTGTTGGAGTAATTATTTGCTCGCAGCAGCGAAGAGCACAAAAGTCAAAATTGTGCTGCTCTCAAACAAATTTTTTTTATTTTGAAGCCTATTTTAAAACATTATTTTTGTTTCCTACGCGTGTATGTATAATTATTGAATGCGACAACAACAAGAAGAGTGACTGTGGTTTGAGATGGTGGCGTTTTTTGGTTAGTAGCAGCATTTGAGTAAATATTTTTTGTTGATTTGCAAATGAAATCTTTGCGCAGTTTCTAGTTTTAATTTCACATAGACAGTGGTAAATAAGCGTAGAAAGTGGATTTTGGAATACTTAAAAGTTACTTAATAATGGAAAGAGTAAGAACTAGCAGGTACGTACATATGTTTAGATGAATACATTAAAATCTCGCGTATAAATTAAAAAATAGCAAAATTTCGCAGTATAATCAATGCATTAGCGTACCGACTAAGCATGCACTTCAATCGGTGTCTTGCAAACTTGTTTTTTGATACGGTCCATGAAATATACAGAAATGACGATTTAGCGGATTTTCCCATAATGAAAAAGAAACTCAGCAAAATCTATTCAAACAAAAAGCAGTCAAGTATAATTGTTGCAGTTTATGTAGACTTCATTACAAACTGAAATAAGAAAACTTAATTGAATCTTATAATAAAGCATGCG
>JARSSU010029793.1:0-58216 GCA_029619165.1 Eurosta solidaginis | reverse complement strand
TTCTAGGGTCTTGAGATCACAACGTGGATGCTGGATAATCCTGGGATGTGTTTGTACAATATGGGTATCAAATGGATCTGTGTTTATCGAGTACTTTGTATACTGAGTATTTTTTCGTAACCTCTGGTAGACTGGAGTCTCGAGATATAGGCCAAACTGGACCCGGCACCCTAGAATGTGTTTCTACAATATGGATATCAATGAAGCTGTGCGGAGTGCTAACCTACAGGGTAGTTTTCATACCCATTGGTGACTAGGTTTCGAGATATAAGGCCAAAACGTGGACCGGGCACACCCTAAAATGTGTTTATACAAATGATATCAAATGATGAGTGTTTAGTACAGGGTAATTTTCAATCCTGGGTGACTAGGGTCTCGAGATAATGCCAAAATGTGGATCAGGGTAAGACTAGGATGTGTTTTTACATTATGGCGTATCGAATGAAGCTGTTGATGTGTGCTTTAGTACAGAGTAATTTATATATCGCTGAGTGCAGTGCAAGGTCTTGAGATATAGGCCAAAACGTCGACTCCGAGACCTGTACATGTGTGTGTATTATGGATCTCAAATGAAAGCATATCGGTGACCGGCATCCTGCACCGAGAGTTCCGTGCTTCCTCATTATCCCTGCTTTCATGATTTTGTTATCTCGATATTTGATTAACATGTAATCATCATGGATATGTGTTTTGTCACAATAAGATGTGACAAACTTTTTCTGTCCAGCATTAGCACAATGTATGATAAATTGTGACAACGATCTGCATTTGCTAGACATTGCTAAGGGGCACTCCCTCCACGCTATGCACCATCTTGTTGTTTATGATCCGAAACGCACGTTCGCCATGCAAACCAACTACCGATCGCACCTATCTATCAGTGCAAATGTCGTTCCAGATGAAAATACTACTAAAGTGTCATAAGATGATGAGCGGTCATATAATCGTGTTTGTGAATACACTACACACTATCTGTTAGCACCTTGGCACAAGCAGTGATGCCTCATAAAGTACGTAACAACACAACACTCACAAGATATGCATCAATGCTCTATAAAGCGAATGTTTCGTTCGTTTGTGAATATATCTATCAGAATGTCATGCGCCACCAGACAGTCACATCACAAGTACTTACGACACAACACTCGCAGGATACAATTTCGTTAAACAGGTACTAGTCCACCTTGCCACCAAAGACACATCTCATTAGTCACAGTGGTACTTGTGCGTTTCAGGATCATATTGCAACTAAATTACAGCCAAACGTTCCTAATTCAGTTTTATCTGCAATTTCGTCCTGCATTATTTGCTACGCTATGCACCACTTTATTGCGCTCATTCTGCTTCCATTCCACTCAGATATCACTAGCAATCTCGTTTCAACTTCCGCTCTGCCTCCAGTATCACTCCTATGTCCATTTATCCACAATTTAGGGCTGTGGTCAACCTTTTCAACCACAGACCTGTGTTGAAGGCTTTCCCCCTCAGCAATACCTTCGCAAAGCAGCTCGCCTACTGCTATCATCTGACAACGTCAAATCTTGCCACAGTTTGGAATGGCCATCCTTCTGCGAACGCCTCCTATTCGCAACGTAGTATAAGGCAGCTTCAAACATCTCAAAAGACAGGATCAGCACGGCCCACTCGTACAATTATCGATTGTTTTCAGCGGACGATAGACTTACGTTTCTCCATTACGCACCGTTTTTGCTTCCGATTGTCACAATATAGGTCTGTGCCCACTCTTTCGTCTGCCACTAAGGGTCAGCTTTCAATGAAATTAGGTTTATTGAGACAAGCAAGAGACCGAATTTCTTAGGTCTTGCGTCCCCAAGAGAAAACTAGTCTACTCAGAGGATGTCATAAAGTGACATCTTTTTGAAACCACAGCCACCGCGATTCTCCCATAAGATAGGAAGTGAGACCTGAATATAATGCAATATATTCAGGTCCAACTGCCTTTCCTACTCCCGCGATGACAGTTCTACCGTGGGCATGTTTCTAACCCCCACCCCACAGCGAGATATAGAGTATGAATGTTGGAGATTTCGAGTTCAAGTTTTTAAAATTTTGTTTTTTTACTCGAATTAGTGTCTTTATTCTACAGTAAAATATAAACTATGATTTTTAAGCAAAACAAAAATAGTTAAATTCTCTGCATTATAGAAATTGAAAAAATTCAAAACTGTTTACAAACTTTCGTTTTTCAACAAACTTGAGTAGTATTTAACTTGTTAAGTTTTTAATAGCTTAACAAAAATGTATCATTTTTATCTTAGGGCTTTTTTTAATAAATTAATTAATAAGGTTTTTAAGCGACCTTGGTCGAACTCCTGGCGGATATCATCAAGTACTTTGATGACAGCCATCGAGCGTGAGTGAGCTGCTCTAAAGCCGGTTGAAGCGGACTAAGTAGACTAAATTCCGTAATCTGTTGCGAACACAAATAACTCAATACCTTCGATAACCCGGTCACATATGAGTAGTGGCCACACACCACGGCAAGAGAAGCTCACTTGTACAACATTAAGGTCTGTTGTGAAAAACACATAGGATAACGGTTTAGCTGCCTAGTGAACTGCTGGACAATGATGTAGCGTTTCGATCCTATGGAGTCGATACCGAAATACTTTTTCTGGAAAAAGCATAAAGTATATCGACGACCTCGTCATCCTCCATGCAGCTGCAAATAGAGCAATGTTTCAGTATGCTGCGATGTACCACAGGGACTTCTATTTGGCAGTGACCGTCACATCCCTATAATCAACGAGAGGTGAGTCTTTGTGAGCCTGTGATTTCATCCTATCGTTGCTATCCAGTTGCGCACAAAAGGATCGCGATATCCTAGTACATGGAGTATCCGCCCAGCGTTTGATTAGCTGACTCGAGGCTTGGCTATAGAACAGCAGACAACAGCTGACCAAGGGTACTACGTTACTCCCTATATAACCTCCATTTGGTTCAGTATCGTTACGTCCCGAGATCCATGCATCAATTTAAATTATTTCGACGCATCTTCAATCGAGTTTAGGCATTGGCATACCATATTCAATAGCCGTTGGCTATAGGAATAATGGTTGTATTCCCTATCCAGCACTGGGCAGCATTTTTAATAGCAGCAACCTTAACTTGGAAAACGCTGCAGTGTTCAGATAACTTAAACTTGCAGCTTACATCGAGCTCCCGACAAAAACTCCTTAACCAACCTTCCCATCAAAATCTGTAGTTTCGGAGGCCTAAGATTTTTTACCTAGAAGGGTAACAATAGCTACTTCCCAAGCGGAAGGGAAAGTGGAAGTACTGAAGCAGTAGTTTCTGAGATACGTAAACAGCTTACAATATAAGGTATAACTAATTTTATAAATTTAACCGGGATGCCATTGGTTCCTATGGCGTTCGACTTAATGCTATGAATGCATTTCATGACTTCAATTTCCTCAACCACTTCGAACTGAAATTTTCGTCTGCGCAACAAATTGGAGGTGGTGATATTTACTGGTAATTGGCTACACTGTACTGTTGAGGATGAAGCAGACAGCAAGCAGCTTCAAGCAAGAACGGACACCTATTATTTTCAATTGAGTGTTTTTGCCCCCTTCAGTGTTTAGCTGCCCACAGTAATGTTTCTTTTACGCTAGTATGACAGAGAAAGATGCTTTATTTCATGCCAGTTTATATTTGTTTCAATTATCCATAGCTGGCTTGCTTTTCCCTACATTGTATCCTAAGTTACGGTTTTTTATGGTCACTTTGACCTCGAAATTTATTCAGGGACAAGAATTCGGAGATAAAGTAAGCTTACGAAAAGGGACGCGCTTATTAATAAAACAAGTAAGAACGGGACTGTCTTCAGCTGTGCCGAAGACTTCATACCTTTCATGAATGGGGCTGAACAATAATCTTATCCCGTTCGTAATCTCCAAATAATCGCATGTATAAGATAAGAAATATATAGTGAACAGATGTACATACCTAAATGATTTTTAAGATAAATATAAAATAAAAAATGGCAAAAAACCCCCTTATCTGAACGATCGGTTGTATGGGATATATATTATATATAGCTCCGATCGAAATGATTTTTACAGGAAATCTTCTATGATATATTAAAATATATATCACCAAAGTTTCACGTTTTTATATTGGAAACTAAGGGAGAAATGGCCAAAAATCTTTCTATCTGAACGATCGGTTGTATGGGATATATACTATATATAGCTCCGATCAAAGTGATTTTTCAGGAAAATCTTCTATGATATATTAGAATATATATCACCGAGTTTCACGTTTATACTTTCTAAATTGCGGCAGGAATGACCAAAATCGTCTTATCTGAACGATCGGTTGTATGGGAGATATATGTTATAGTGGTCCGATCCTACGGATCCGACAAATGTCTAATATAATACAAAAATACATCCTTGTGCCAAATTTCATTGAGATATCTCAAAATTTGAGGGACTAGTTTGCGTTCAAACAGACAGACGGACGGACAGACGGACATGGCTATATCAACTTAGTTCGTCGCCCTGATCAATTCGGTATACTTAATGGTGAGTCTATCTTTTATATTTCTCAACGTTACAAACATCGGACCAAAGTTAATATACCATTCATATCATGAAAGGTATAATAAAGTATGGATTGTATTAGGAAATATAGTTTGTCATCAATATGCACTTATCTTCAGCAATGGTCCCAGAAAAACTGGCTCAGGTCAGAAATTTAACTCTGAAAATTAATGGCGTTGTAGTTACGATACGCGGATATCTTTGCAACATCGCCGTCATTATGCAATTTAATATTTAAGAAACAGAAAATTAAATCATGACCTGAGACAAAGGACAATTGATCAAATAGAACCACGTCAGTGGAAGGGGGAACAGTAAAAATATCTAATAAACTTGGACGGGCATTACAAGAAAACCTGGTCGGTATTATATTATTAGCAACACGCAACAGTGTATAATCAAAAGATCATATTCTTATAATGAAGTCGCTGTAAATGATTAAATGACACAGGCCGACAAGAAATTTTACCATAAACCAGACGATACTTTCCTATAGGTTTTCGATGCGCTGAATTCAAATCTGGACGCAGAATTGATCTATCACATCAGGATTTTGAGATATCCTAACCTAAATGTGCAAAAAATACCGTTTTTGCCTATTTTTGCGGTTATATATAAACGCACACATAGCATCTTAAAGAAGAAGTCTCTCTTACCAATGGCGTTGAGTTTGCTCAAATATCTTTTTTTTCCCAAAGATAGAGCAATTTAAAGTTTATAAATTTGCTAATTTTCCTATAGCTGAAAAACCACTGAATTAACGTAGGTATGATGCAGTAGAACATATACCTCTTACGATAAGTCTTACGATAATGAAGAATTGAGAGACTAGTTTGCGTGCAAACAGACAGTGAGACGGACATGGTTAAATCAACTCAGCTCATCAATCTGATCATTATACTTGTAGGTCAGTCTATTTCTTCTCCTTTAAGGACTAACAATTTTGAGATTCGTGGCAAACTTAATATACCATTTCATTTTCATGAAGGGTATAAAAAACAGAATATATATGTCAAAATATTTGTTTAGCTTTTGTGTTTTGAAAGTGGTGGTTGATTGCTGAATAAAATTTCTTCAAAATAACACATGGCGCCCGAGCAGACTCTCTATAGGACTATAAAGCTTTTTGTCGAAACAGCATAGGTCATTTTCCTCTCACGCTAAATAAAATAACACAATTCGGCCTGGAAAATCAAGGAATTTTAAGTCCTTCGTCACCTGACCTTTCCATCGTAGAGCAGGTTTCCCTTTAAAAAACTTCATGAGTCGAAGCCTACTAATTCAGTAGCTTAGTCAGTCCAGCTGCTGTATTTTTTATTAGCTGAACTATGTAGATGCTCAAGCGTTCGAAAATGCTCTAAGTGTCATCTTCATTCTTGAACGCCATATATCAAATGACTTTATATACATTCAATCCATGTGAGGTATTTATTGGTCAGTCTGTTCAAATTACTATGTATCATGTTGGTATGGTATTGTGCTCATTGAGAAACGCAGCTAACAATACACAGCTCTTATACCATTACGGCTATTCAGATTTTATGGAATGTAATCAAAGCGAGTGCCGCCAGGAGGGCAACTGTGCAACACGGAAGACTTTAATTGCTTTTTCGCAGATGTTTTACAGGCACAAATAGAGGTATGCGACTATACATACATATACGCTCGCTCCTATGCACTCATATACACCATATCAATGTACCTCCATTTATAAGCAAATCTTCTTTTGGCCATTGATATTTCATGGTTAAATATTGGTCTGTGAATGCAAATGTTCTATAGTACCTCAACCTAAATACTCTACGTTGTAATTCAATAAAGTCAAGCATACAAACAAGTAATACAAAAGCATGATAAAAATATTGGCGCAAGACAAGCAACACGAAAAGGACAACAGCAGGACTAACAGGACATTTTACGATATCGTTATTACATGTTTCTTTCTTCTTTTGCTTTTCAAGCGAAGAGCTTTCAAGCCAGAGATACATTTCCAATTTTCCGAGTATTTTCATTTAACTGTAGGTATGCCAGTTGTGCACCGCTCGAAATTGTTGATATACAGCAGCAAGCATGAAAATAGCATAAAGCCAATTTTATTAAATTTCGTCAGCTTCACTTTGAATTTGCGACTGGTCTTCTCCACCTACCTCTTTCAACTCAGTGAAGGTCTCACCCTTCCTCTGCTTCCAAACTGCGGTGTCGACAGAAATACTTTCTTGGATCGTCTTCGTCCATTCGCATAATATGACCAAGCCAGCGAAGGCGTTCGCTGCACCAACATCATATATGCGTACAGCCATACCGCTCATCATTATACCTACCACCCTGATACTCGCCGTCGGCTTCACGGACAGGACCATAAATCGTCCATTTTCTTTCAAACAATCCAAGAGCCATCTCATCTTGTCTCGACACCGTCCATGATTCCGAGCCATACATCAGAACAGGTATTATGAGCGACTTGTAGAGCGTGATTTTTCCTCGTCGAGAGAGCATTTACTTTTCAATTGCCTACTCAGTCAAAAGTAGCACTTGTTGGCAAGACTTATTCTCCGCTTGATTTCTAAGCTGACATTGCTTTTTTGTTAATGTGACGTAATCCTTCACAGTTTCGAGCATGCGCAGATTGTTTTTCCGATGACAGTAAGTACTTCGTCTCCTTTACGCAAGACCCACATTTTTGCTTAACTATTAATCTAATCGAGAGAAAGCATAACTCACAGCTCATTTGTTAGGGTCAATAATATCAACATCATCAGCATACCCCAGTAATTGTTCGCTCTTTTAATATTTAGATTGTACCATCACGATTTTGTTCTGCTGCTAGAATTATCTTCTTCAGCATTATGCTAAAGTAGTCGCACTAAAGAGTCGCCTCGGAGAGATCCTTCCCAATTCTTACGGAGCTGGTGGTGTTGTTCAACGTCATTTGGCATGTAGCAGCATACAAGCAACTTTTTTCGCGCTGTCAAAAGCTGCTTTGATGTCGACAAAAAGATGGTGAGTGTCGATCCTCTTATCATGAGTCTTCTCCATGATCTGGCACATCGAGAAAATCTGGTTGATACTAGATTTACCGGGTCTGAAGTAGCACTGATAAGGTGCAATCAATTTGTTGACTATGAGCTTCATTATTCCACACAGTCCAATAGGTAGAACCTATCCAACGGTGGCATTTTCGGGATCGCCTTCTTATGAATTGGGCAGAGCACACTTAAATTCCAATCTGGAGGCAAACGCTCATCCGAACATAGTTTGCTTAGAAGTTGATGCATGCTCTTTACCAACTCTTCGCCTCCGTTTTTGAACAGCATTGTTTTGTTGGTGCGATAAAACACTCACCGAACATTTTGGGATGTGTTATCGATGACTTCTGGTAACAAGCACCATTAAGATACAAGCCCGGCCATCTCGAGAACAATTAAATATGATCACATGAACCTTCTGGGCCATCCCACTCCCCACACCCAACTGCCATAATGGGCAGAACCTCGGCTGCTACACTGAAAGAAAAAGACTGGTAAAATCAACCGAAATACGGGTCAATTCAACCGAAATTTCTGTTAATTTTTATCCATCGCAACAAGATGTTGAATCAACTGAGCACAAATCGTTGATTCGTAATTGACCGTTTTAGTAGTCAAATGAACAAAAAAAGTTTTGCGACAGCTTTGTACGAAAGTACCTATGTTTGCCATATAAATAAATAAATGTAAGGCGCGATAACCTCCGAAGAGATCTAAGGCCGAGCTTCTCTTCCAATTTGCGGTGTGCTCCTCTTGATTTTCCCTACAAATTGCTGGACGGGGACCCTACATGTTTTATGCCGAGACTCCGAACGGCATTTGCAAGGCAGATGAGTTGTCACTGAGAGCTTTTCATGGCAGAAATACACTCGGAGCGCTTGCCAAACACTGCCGAGGGCGCCCCCGCTCAGAAAAATTTTCTTCTAATTGAAAAAACCTTATTTCTAAAATTTTGATGCTGCTTTGTCCGGGGTGCGAACCCAGGGCATACGGTGTGGCAGGCGGAGCACGCTACCATCACACCACGGCGGCACTTACTGACCGAACGTCAATTGGGCTTACATAAAATATGCTGGCACACATTAAACATTCTACACTTTATTATTTTGTTTTATTAAACGCACATTCACCAAATTTTATATTTTATAATTTATTTAATTTATAGTTTTGAACTTCGCTTTGCAAATAGAAAACTGATTCCCAATTCTTTCAGTTTCAATTTCTTATCTCGCATGTAGTTGCCACACTTGATTGTTTCGAACAAAACTTGTATAAATGTTTGACATAACATTTTAAATAGAGAACTTGTAAGTTATAGAAAAGTAAAGAATGAAATCGTTAGAAGGTAATTCACGACTAACTTTACATGTAATTCGGCAAGTTAATTTTCGTAACACTTTAAATTGAAACGATTCCAAAACAACTCAAACTTTTATGTTGTCGGAAACATCAACATTAAAAAAGGATGTTATTATCTTATTAAATTCATTCGCGTGAGTGAAAATTCGTAAAAAACTTGAACAAAATGTTACTAACTTTGGAAAAATCCTGTTCGTTCAATAAGAGGGCGCAATTTTGGTTTTCGCTTGGAGGAGAAGTTGCAAATTGTACCCGATAAATAGGTGTCCCGGTATTTCATAATTTTTTTACACAGTAAATTCAAAAAAGGGTTTTTCATTTTGTATTGATAACTGAAAGACTAGTTTTTTGCTGCTTTCCCATTTTGTGTGTTTTTTCGATTTGGTGGTTTTCTTATTTTGGAATTTTTTTTTAACAAGTGGCACCATCGTCATAAGTACAAAGTAGAGAGCGCGGTGAGCGTAAAATTCTCTTTGAAATTTGCTCATGGTAGGCAGTTTTATAGCCCAATCAATTTTAGTCTGGCAAGTGCAAGTTATAGGTCGTTCGAAATTCGCATTGCTTTTTGACAATGCAAAGCTTTATTCTTTATAAAGAAGAAAATCTGAAATACCGTAAGAAAACATTTTTTTAATCAATACGAATTTTGAGCGACCCTCCTTTTTAGACTGATATTGATTGGGCTACAAAAACTATACCTCAAAAAATTTCCGAAACCTCTAAATAAAAAGTTCGAAATTTCGCGTAAAAATTTCTCAAATTTTACAAATTTTTCTAAAACGTTTTGGATGTTGACTTGCACAGTTTCAGTTGCAAAATTCAAGGAAGTTTTTTTCTTAAACTATCGAATTAAAAAAAACCTTAATTGACGAAATTGGATAAAAATTGCCACTGCTATTTTCCTGTTCGCTGCTGTATAGGAACGTTACTTAAAAATACGGGACAAGTTATGCCATTACCCCATATACATACATACAAACACATGTTTACAATAGTAAAACAAATAGACGATTTCACATAGATTTGTTATATAAGGAGCTAAGGTCCCTCCATGAGTAGGCAAAATATTCAAATATCTCAGCAGCATGTAATTTGAAATGCTGAGCTTAAAGGGCTTACAAATATTCAATTTAAATTTGTTGTAATGGTGCCACCGCAAAGCAATTTGCTAAGACTTATTTTAACAATGGACTTTTACGTAAAATTAAATTAAATTTAATTTTACTTTAAATGCAGGCGAAGAGATTTGTTTGAGATCCACAATCACACCAGATTTTATTAAAATTAGCAAAAATTATTTCTGATTTTAATTAAATTAAACTAATTTGAATAAATAGATGACCAATAACTTTCAACCAGCTTGTCGAAAGTTAGGGAATAAGATATGCTAAGATAGGCTACATGAAAGCGATAAGACGGTCTTGGAGAGTGAGGCAGAGGAAGGCAAATCAGGAATAGATCCGGACAGCATTATGAATTAAGTTGGGAGACCGTGAACGACTGAGCCGCTCAGCAGAGTTAGGCTGAGGAAAAATGGGTCAAAAGCACGTCACTAAAAGGAGCTTTGCCTGAAGAACCCCAGATTTGCGAAGGAAGTGGTTATAGGCCGAATAAAGTAGCAGCTATAGGCTGATGAAGATTTATTAAAAGGCGGAAAGCATACAGTCTCCAAATGATGAAAGCAGCTTGTCCCTACTAGCTTAGCAGCACCTAATGCGACAACATTAAGGCAGAAAGAAGAAAAAAATAGTAGTAATATGCCAGCAATAGAGATTATACGAACAAAGCGTTTAAAGTCAGAAGTCTCGCCTTCTAGTACGAAACGAAAGGGATTTAATGCTGTGAATTATTTTTCTCTCGAAGGAGAAAATGACATGGCGCACCTATCCCTTACATCCTCCAAAAGAGCAAGCACACGGAAGATGTGTTGTACACAGAGCGTGGAAAAGAAAGTTAAGTTCTAAAGGCAACAATCAGAGCACGCTATAAACAGGTGAAGCAGCAAGGAACTTCGAGAAAATAAGAGTAAGATGGCAAGGTGTTGGAGGCTACAAGGACGAAAGGATAGAAAGTAACCACTGGTTTCGTGGTGGATAAGAGGCTTTTCCGCCAAGTACTATCATCTCGTCCAGTTCCGCCTAAAGACGACGTAACTCAATATAGCATTTATACTAAATGATGGTGCTGACTTGTATAGAAACTTTTTTAAGAAAATAAGAAAGACAAACGATCACTGCCTCCGCCATTACATCAAGATCCTGCTTGCGGAGTTTGATTTCATCATGGATACCGAAAGGTTTTTGGGCTGGAAATATAGGCATTTGCAATGCCGCTTTCCAACAAAAAAGATCATGTTCTGAACTACAGCAGACATAGCGCCATGGTCCTGGAGGTGCCCACTCTATAGGTTCATCTATGAATTACTGCCATTACACTCGAAAGATATGCATACTGCGCTGCGCAGTTAAGGAACTAAGTAAAGTGGCACAATACAAGTTGACTTTCCAGCAGAAACTTCCGGAACGAATGGCTAGAGACTTCTCCACTTGACGCATACACTTGCACATGAGGCCAAGTTATCGATCTAAGCATGTAACGAAGGAAAGGAAGCACATTTTTCACTCAAAACATACCGCCCGCTGCTGAGATCATTGAGTTTCAGCGAACACGGAAAAAACTGGTACGGTGAGGAATGTCACCCACATAGGAGAGAAGGTCGCTGGTAATGGATCACGCTACGTATGACCGCCGAGATACGACCAATTTAAATAAAGAAACATAAAGGCGAATGGAGTAGGTGCTAGAGCGTCAGATGTTGGCTGTAGAGAATGCTACCCTAAAATTCTACTAGAGGATCCGACGACTGGCGGAAGGTTTCAAGACTGGGACACATATAGTGTGTTTTTTTGTGGCGGGACCACTTCTTCTCATTGGTTAATACGAGAGAGATGACGAAACCACTGGCCCAAATGTCTCGACTATGATAAAGTCAGTCAAACATGGAGAAGAAATCAAGCTCTGGGCATGACCCACGGAAAGATAATTCTGTCTGTCGACTTTAAGGCAGCTATTTCGAGGGCTAAAACTAGTTACCTGTCTGAAAATTTAGAAGAGCTAGGAAATCTTCGGTAGCCTACTACTGCTCCTGTGGGCTATCAAACGCTGAACGAAACTACTACAGTTCACTAAGAGCTATTTCTCAATGGTGTTGAAACGTTGCGGTGCAGCGAGTGCTTTTTTATTCCAAAAATTCTTTAATTTCTTTTAAGTTCTTTATCCGACTTCGAACCAGAATGGAACGAAAATATGGGAAAGGAGCGTCGTTTTCGAAAATTTGAAATAAGAAAATCTCTTTTCAATCGACAGAACATAATTTTATCGAAAACAATAAAACCTAACTGTAATTCAAAGTTGTTAACGATGGAGGCCGCCGTGGTTTACTCCGCCTACCACACCGAAGCTCCTGGGTTCACACCACGTGTAAAGCAACATCAAAATTTTAGAAAAAAGCTTTTTTCAATTAGTAGAAAATTCTTCTAAACGGGGTCGCCCTTCGGCAGTGTTTGGCAAGCACTCCGAGTATATTTCTATCATGAAAAACTCTCAGTGAAAACTAATTTGCCTTGCACATGCCGTCCGGAGTCGACATAAAAGAAGTAGGTTCCCGTCCCGACAATTTGTAAGAAGAGAAGGAGCACGACGCAAATTGGAAAGAGAAGCTCGGCCTAAAATCTTTTCGAAGGCTGTCACAACTTACATTTAATATTTTATTTCGTGGAGGTGCGAAGCAAAGAATTGATAATTTCGAAATAGCGAGATAGTCATAAAGTCAATATCGTTGACCAATAGAAATTTGACGTAGTGGTCGTTTTCATATAGTCCTAACGTCATTTAACTTTGTGGCCATTGTAAATGGACATAAGGTCAACTGACGTTATGACCGTTGACCTAATGTCATCCCACCTTGAACCTCACCATACAAACAGAACATTTTTCTGTAAATTTGTGATATTTTCTTATATAAGCAACATCGGTACGAAAATTTATTTTTCTTTCACTTAATTTTTCTTCATATACAGGTAATGCTCAATCACCTGATGAACTATTTAGAATATAAAGCAAAACAGTTCCTCAGTCAGAGAAAATTTATCCATAATCGTTTTTTTTGTTTTTTTTTACTATTTTTATACCTTCTGACATGAAAGGTATATTAACTTTGGTCCGATGTTTGTAACGTTGAGAAATATAGAAGATAGACTCACCATTAAGTATACCGAATTGATCAGGGCGACGAACTGAGTTGATATAGCCATGTCCGTCTGTCCGTCCGTCTGTCTGTTTGAACGCAAACTAGTCCCTCAAATTTTGAGATATCTCAATGAAATTTGGCACAAGGATGTATTTTTGTATTATATTAGACATTTGTCGGATCCGGTAGGATCGGACCACTATAACATATATCTCCCATACAACCGATCGTTCAGGTAGAAAGATTTTTGGCCATTTCTCCTTTAATTTAGAAAGTATAAACGTTAAACTTGGTGATATTTATTCTAATATATCATAGAAGATATCCTGAAAAAATCACTATCGATCGGAGCTATATATATATATATCCCATACAACGATCGTTCAGATAGAAAGATTTTTAGCCATTTCTCCCTTAATTTCCAATATAAAACGTTAAACTTGGTGATATTTATTCAATATATCATAGAAGATTTCCTGAAAAAATCACTTTGATCGGAGCATATATATAGTATATATCCCATACAACGATCGTTCAGATAGAAAGATTTTTGGCAATTTCTCCCTTAGTTTCCAATATAAAAACGTGAAACTTAGTGATATATATTCTAATATATCATAGAAGATTTCCTGTAAAAATCATTTCGATCGGAGCTATATATAATATATATCCCATACAACCGATCGTTCAGATAAGGGGGTTTTTTGCCATTTTTTTATATTTATCTTAAAATCGTTTAGGTATGTACATCTGTTCACTATATATTTCTTATCTTATACAGCGCATTATTTGGAGATTACGAATGGGATAAGATTATTGTTCAGCCCCATTCATGAATGATATGAAGTCTTCGGCACAGCCCGTCCTTACTTGTTTTTATTAACAATTTTTCTATATTTAATGACAAAACCAGCAAATATATTAATAAGAAAAAATGTACATACATATGGGGTATTCCATCCCATTTCGACCAATTTTGAACCCGACCCCTTTAGAATTGGCTGAAAGTTTTTCTTCTTTTTCTAGCTTACGAAAGACGTTTTTCAGAATCAAATTTTTTCATCCAACTCAAAAAAGTTATGAATTTTACACCGTTTTTGTTTTCAAAATGCTATAACTTTTTCAAAAATTGACCGTTTGGGATCTTTTTTTTATTTGTTTTTAAATGTACTTTTCGGAAAAAATACAAAAAAATTTTTAAGTGTAATTTTTCAGTTTTTCGAGATTTTTCGAATTTCGCCATTTTTTTTTCTCATAAAAAACTTCAATCAATTCTGCAATCATCCCCACTAGTCCCGGAGTGGGCCGATTTTATTGAAAAAAAACTTTAAACATTTTTTTGTATTTTTCCGAAAAGTACATTTAAAAACAAATTAAAAAAAAAGATCCCAAACGGTCAATTTTTGAAAAATTTATAGCATTTTGAAAAAAACACCGTTTTTTTTTAATTCATAACTTATTTTGAGTTGGACACCGTTTTTGTTTTCAAAATGCTATAACTTTTTCAAAAATTGACTGTTTGGGATCTTTTTTTTTAATTTGTTTTTAAACGTACTTTTCGGAAAAAATACAAAAAAATTTTTAGTTTTTTTTTCAATTATCGGCCCACTCCGGGATTAGTGGGGATGATTGCAGAATTGATTGAAGTTATTTATGAAAAAAAAATGGCGAAATTCGAAAAATTTCGAAAAACTGAAAAATTACAAAAAAAAACTTTAAAAATTTTTTTGTATTTTTTCCGAAAAGTACATTTAAAAACAAATTTAAAAAAAAGATCCCAAACGGTCAATTTTTGAAAAAGTTATAGCATTTTGAAAACAAAACGGTGTTTTTTTTTAATTCATAACTTTTTTTGAGTTGGATGAAAAAATTTGAAAAAATTCTGAAAAACGTCATTCGTAAGCTAGAAAAAGAAGAAAAAACTTTCAGCCAATTCTAAGGGGTTGGGTTCAAAATTGGTCGAAATGGGATGGAATATATACATATTATCCAGCTTTCCCTTTCTACCAATTCCATAGACACTTCTCAAATCACAAATGAATATGCACGTAAAAACGATGGACTTTAAAAAAACGTTCTCAAGAGCAGACCATGGCTCACGTCTTACGAAAGAACGTAATTTACATACTTTTGTTAACGGTTCTTCTTGGGTTTAGGCTTGTTCGTTTAGAATGATTTTTTCTATGAGTGTAGCCCTACAAAACCAGACATGACTTGAGCCAAGCAGCCCTATATTGTGCGTTTTATTTATTGATTGGTATAGTAGATTATAAGAGGTTAAGTGTGCTGATAATGTTGTCATCATCTGCTACTCCTGAGTAAAGACGCTTAAGACATCTTGCTGAAACAGTCTACGTGTTTTCATAAAACTATTATGATTCAATAAGTTATTCTAATGTAGACATTATCGCTTCACTTACCTGACGAGCAATGAGTTCTTTCCTGTGCTAATCATTAAAGGCTTGAATTCAGGTCTGAGTCAGCACAATGAGATATCTATATATATAAATTCAAATTATGTATGTATGTATGTAGGTATAGATCGAGTTGCGTCCTAAACGGATCGACTGATCACAACCAAATTTGCAGAACCCACTCGAAACCTTCCAAGGATGGTCATAGGCTAAAAATAATATCATTATATAAAAGGGGTGTGGCACCTCCCATGCAAAATGAATATTTGGTACTACATAACTCTGAAGGTATTCATGCTAGAACATTGAAATTCAGTAAGGAGTTATATGAGGTCCATCCATAACACCCCCAAGAAAATGTGTGGTGGGGGATAAGGGGGAGTGGCACCTCCCATATAAACCGAATTTATCATACTGCATATCTCTGTATGTAGTAATGGTAGGATAATGAAAATTAGTAAGGAGCTATATGAGGTTAAGTCCTAACATCTCCAGTAAAATGTGGAATTGGGGAAAAGAGGGCGTGGCACCTTCCCTACAAATGGGATTTTTCAGAACTATGACTGCCGTACAAACTTAGATTATGTAACAGCTAAAGTTTGACTACAGAGTTGTTTGGCTGTTATTCGTCTTGGATGTGATTAACTTCCGCAGTTAACATTTTTTGTTAACTTCAGTCTATCCACAGTTCATCTATCTATCATCATATATTATTTCTAATTGCTGTTTTTATGTGCGGATCCCTTTTTCGCTCTTATTTGGAATCCAAATCTATAAATAAAGTTTTGGTTGTAAAGAGGGAGATTCGGGCTATTAGCGAGCTTTGGGCAATTTTGGTCGTAGTGCTTCTGTTTAGATATATTTTATTAAAAATAAACGATTGTGAGCACATAAAAAAATCTATTTGTTCTATGGCACTATTGTGAATTTTTGCACTGCATTACCGGCAAGAAGTTTTAATTGATTGACGCTGATTTCTGTTGATTTTGATTTGAAACTTTGAAAACCATGTAAGTTAAATACCTACATACATACATACGTGGTAAGTTGTTAAATTTATATTTACCAATTAATTTTGCTCACAATTTATTACTATCCAGAGATTGTACTGCCTAGAAGGACGACATTAAATGAGCGAAAAAGACGGCAAAAACGCTAAACGGAGTCAAAGAAGTATTGTATTGTATTGTATTGCATTTATTTCAATATATATCAGTACAATAAGATTCTTAAATCTTTTATAGCACAACAGCATTCATAAACAAATTCACATTAAAATAAAGCTTGCGAATTATAAAAATTAAAAAGTAAAAGTTAGAGTTAAAAAAATGAATAGTAATAAAATAAAATTTTAAACCACAAACTGACGGTTTCAACAAAAAGAGATAGCTGGCCATTCTTCTATGTTCCTGGAGTAAGGCTACTGAAATATGCATAAAGCGTTTGTTTAAAGTTGCTTTTGTTTAACTTATTCCTTATACTTGACGGAATGGAGTTCCAAAGACGAATAGCGTTGACGAAAAAAAGTCTTGCTGATGTTACCGAGTTAAATTGTGGTACAATTAAGTCACTTAGACGAGCTGACCTAGTAAAAACTAATTTTGTATGCAAATAGTTCGGCGTGGCCAACATCATGAGTTTAAATAAAAATATGCAATTCCTTGCCTTCAAATAATTTAAGATGCCACAAACAAAGAGACGGTGTCTCCAGGGGGAAATATGATCGAACCTGGGCACACCATCTACATAACGCGTGATGTTATTAAACAGGAATTCAACCTTATGCGTGGAGTGAGAATCCAGCTTACTATATATCAGCTCAGAAGATGTTATTATAGGAAAAAGGAGTTGTAAAGCAAGTTGACGCATTGTGCTAGTAGGGGTATATAGACTAGACTGCCGCAGATTGCGTAGGATTAGATACACCTTGCTGACAACCGATTTTATATGGTCTTTGCACGAAAGCTTAGAATTTATTATAAATCCTAGGTTCTTGATTTTATCAACAACTTGGAGGTTCACATTATTTATATGTACTCGTATGTCAAGTGACCCAAGATTTTTGCTGATAGGTAGCGCAAAGGACTTATCACAATTTAGTAACAAAACCATTTTCAGTCGCCCATTTGTATATCATTGACAAGTCATCATTGATATGACAGCAAAGACGGTCAACTTGCTTGAACGAGTCAGATAAATAGAGCTGGATATCATCCGCATATGCATGAAATCTCACATATTGACACACTCCAAAAATATCATTAAGAAAGCGGCTGAAAATCAGAGGGCCAAGAATGGATCCCTGGGGTACTCCCATAGTCAGCTCTTTCAGTTGTGACATCTCAGAACCAATTTGAACACGCCGATATCTGAATGTTAAGTAACTATTCATTAAGCTCAGATGATTGACTCGTATGATTGACCGAATCAAATGCCTTGGAGAAAGTCAAGCAGGCATAACAACGTTAAATGATTATCGTCAAAAGAAGTCCTCAGATCATCCAAGATCTTAAGCATTGCAGTTACACAGCTATGATTCTTTCTAAAGCCTGACTGGAAGGGGGAAAGTAGATTATGCTCATTAATATGTCTAGAAATCTGATCATGCATTATTGTTTCAAAAACCTTCGAAAGGGCTGGCAGGACACTAATCGGACGAAAATTAGACGGAGAGCTAGCACCTCTTTTTTAGCTACAGGTAAAACAGTTGCCACTTTCCACAGACTAGGAAAGCAAGAGGTGGTAATGGCATGATTTATGATGTGGGTAAGGGTTCCAACAATATATGGTAAAACCAGTTTAATGAACCTGATCGGCAGCCCATTCTCGCTACGGCATTGGAGTGTATTTTGAATACACACCCTCCCACATCATATTCAGAGACTGTGGTAAATTAAAACTGCGATCCTCGGAAACAACTAGCTTCACTAGGTACAAGCGGTGGAATTGCAACACATGACGTGCTACGTGAAAGGAACGTATTGTTTATCGCATCAGGGGAGTAAGCACACTCCACCTTTTCCTTGCTATAAACTTGTAACTTTTTAATATTGCGCCACAGGACGCTAGTAGGGAGTGCTTTATTCAGCTTGGAACCATAATACTTGCGTTTCTCTAGCCTTGTTATATATGTAGCCCTATTTCTATAAAAATTTGAAGGCTTGCCAGTTTTCCTGTGTAGGTCTTCTTCTCCACGTAGAATCCAACCTATTTCTCTCTTTGATAGCAATTTGAACATTCTTTGTAAACCAGGGGCAAGACGAGCACTTAACAGAGACTTCACGTACAGGCACATATTTGTCAAAAATAGATTTAAGGACACTTACAAGAAAATCCAGTTTTTCGTCAATAGTTTCAAGAATCCAGCATAAGCTCCTGTCAATAATACTAAGATCAGAAAAAAGGGCAGCTTCGTTTACGTTGCGGAAGTCACGATAGGTAAAGGACCGGCTTAGATGACTACGATCTCTGTTTATATCTAAGCAGCAAAAAATTAGATCATGGTCAGTTATAAAGGATATTTGATCAAACTTGATACCACTGGACAAATCACAAACAATATAATAGTCGAGAAGACTAGGAGAGCAGTTCATAGCGTATCTTGTTGGCACAGTCGTATTGACAAGGGACAGTCCCATGCTGGCAATGGCATCAAGAAAATTAATACTATAGCTATCACGTACAAAAGTCAGCAAAGAAATATTGATATTGAACGGCGAAAGTTTATACAGGGGAGGTTAGCGATAACAGTTCCTCAATTTGTTGTCACAAAGGGGAAGGTGAGTTTGCCGCAAATTTCTATATGCAACGAATTAAAAGTCCTCATCGAAAGCAATGATACCGTCAGAAGACTTCGTGAATCTTAATTTGCCATTTGGGGGAAAAATATTTGTATTTGGAGATGACTTTAGACAAGTTCTTCCCGTTGTTAGACATGCGACCAGAACTTCAATTATTGAAAATTGTATAAAACGCTCACCGTTGTGGGCAAAATTAAAAAATTCGACGATTATCCAAAATATGCGAGCAAATAATGACCATGAGTTTAAAAACTGGTTGCTCACACTAGGCAATGGTGACTTAGAAATTCAATGAAATATATCCGAAGATACGATTAAAATACCTCGAAAATGCTACATTGATCATAATAACCTCACCGGTAAAGTCCTTGGAACAAATGAAATAAATTACAGAAACATATCTAATTTTCATTGAACGGCTATTTTATGTGCAAAAAATTACGATTGCTCCACTTTAATGAATTTATTGTATCTAATTTATTGTCAGTGAGAGGAGAGTGTATGGTGAGAGTAGAGTGTATCTAAGTTACGATACAGTTGAGCAAGATGAAACTAATAATTTTCAGTGTTATCCAACTGAGTTTCTTAATTCCCTAAATCTTTCCGGCTTCTCCCCCCATAAAGTTCCTTTGAAGAAAAATGCAACCGTAATGCTGTTTCGTAACCTCAATGCCAAAGCAGGACTTATAATGGTGCAAGGTTGGCCGTCACTCATTTAGGCGAGAACACAATCACTGTCAAATTAATCGACTCGGGAAAGATAGCAATTATACCTCGAATAAAATTTACCCCGTCAGATCCAACTGTACCTTTCAGATGACAAGAAAACTGTTTCCGTTAAGAGCAGCATACCCTATGACAGTTAGTAAAGCACAAGTTGAAAGCCCCAGCGGGTTAGGGGGTCAAAATATACCCACGGTAGGTATGCCTGTCGTAAAAGGCGACTAAAATACCAGATTCAAGGGGCTGTGTAGCGTAACCCTTTCAGGTTGCCAGCGCAATATATAGCTTCTTCAAACCCAATTTTCAACCTCACCTATCCATGGCGAATCGTGTTTCACTAACAGACGAGGCTTCTAGCGACCCCAAGCTCCTCATTGAACTTGGTGGCGGGGAGGTAGGGATCGCCTGAAGGTTTAATATGGCCATATAATGGTTCCCGAGATGGTCGGGCAAGCACCTTAATGGTGCTGTGTTACCGGAGTGTACCGGATCTGTATCCAGCAAAGGACCATTAATCGATAACACTCCCCAAAGCCTTCGGGGAGTAACCTTATCGCTACAACAACAACAACAACCTTTGACAAAGCTTAGAGACTTACATTTGCCTAGCCCTGTATTTTCACACGGGCAATTATATGTAGCTTTTTCTAGAGTAAGCCGATTTGAGAATATTACCCTTGCAGTGCAAGAAACATTCAAACAAAAAATAACAAATGATTTAATTTTCACGTCTAATATATTGTAAAAATATTTAAATATGTAGCTACAATCTTTAATATCAATGTGTAAATAGCTATAATATGATTATGTGGGAAAAATAAATTTATATATTTTCATAACTCGCAACTATGTTTTGTATTTCTTGCGCAAGATGTGCACCGGTCCGGCTAGTTCCTTATAAGCCTTACCGTTATTAATTTCCTTCTATGTTGTAAGCTCAATACGACATTACCACTTCGTTTTCCCGGTAAGCTCCGTAATGAGGTTTTAGAACGTTGAAGAAGATATTTCATAAATCCCAATTGCTGAAAACTTAAGCACTTCCAGTTGCGGTGTTCCGTATCCTTTGCATTCATATTTATTAAAATAGCTACAGGATACGTGCTTGTTGACGTCAGTTTGTGTGTAAATTTATATTTTTGCTAAAATGTTGCCTGTTAAAATTCAGTATTTATCCTTCCCGATATTGTATGTACAACTACGGGTATTTCCTTTCATGCAGCACAAGCTGTTTGCTCATTGTTATTGGTATCAACATAATTTGGGGGAAATTTGCTATGCGTTCTTACAACCAAACAATGGCGAGGTCTAAATATACAAACACTCGTGTAGAATAGCCAAACCCATACAAACATCTATAAGTTGTGCTTACAAAAGTGCCACCTCTCTTCTACTACCTTCCTTGAATTTCTATTAAATATCAGTTAACTTTACTGTTTGGCATGTGGTTAGAATGTCTTGCCTTTTTATACTCAGTTGAGCAGAGCTCACAGAGTATATTAACTTTATTGATAACGGTTGGTGTACAGGTATAAAGGAATCGAGATAGATATAGACTTCCATATATCAAAATCATCAGTATCGAAAAAAAATTTGATTGAGCCATGTCCGTCCGTCCGTCTGTCCGTTAACACGATAACTTGAGTAAATTTTGAGGTATCTTGATGAAATTTGGTATGTAGATTCCTGGGCACTCATCTCAGATCGCTATTTAAAATGAACGATATCGGACTATAACCACGCCCACTTTTTCGATATCGAAAATTTCGAAAAACCGAAAAAATGCGATAATTCATTGCCAAAGGCGGTTAAAGCGATGAAACTTGGTAGACGGGTTGACGTTATGACGCAGAATAGAAAATTAGTAAGATTTTGGACAATGGGCGTGGCACCGCCCACTTTTACAAGAAGGTAATTTAAAAGTTTTGCAAGCTGTAATTTGGCAGTCGTTGAAGATATCATGATGAAATTTGGCAGGAACGTTACTACTATTACTATATATGTGCTAAATAAAAATTAGCAAAATTGGATGAAGAACACGCCCACTTTTAAAAAAAAATTTTTTAATTCAAATTTTAACAAAAAATTTAATATCTTTACTGTATATAAGTAAATTAAGTCAAAATTCAACTCCAGTAATGATATGATGCAACAAAATACAAAAATAAAAGAAAATTTCAAAATGGGCGTGGCTCCGCCCATTTTCATTTAGTTTGTCTAGAATACTTTTAATGCCATAAGTCGAACAAAAATTTACCAATCCTTCTCAAATTTGGTAGGGGCATAGATTCTATGACGGTAACTGTTCTCTGTGAAAATGGGCGAAATCGGTGGAAGCCACGCCCAGTTTTTATACACAGTCCACCGTCTGTCCTTCCGCTCGGCCGTTAACACAATAACTTGAGCAAAAACCGATATATCTTTACTAAACTTAGCCCACGTACTTATCTGAACTCACTTTATCTTGGTATAAAAAATGGCCGAAATCCGACCATAACCACGCCCACTTTATCGATATCGAAAATTACGAAAAATGAAAAAAATGCCATAATTCTATACCAAATACGAAAAAAGGGATGAAACATGGTAACTGGATTGGTTTATTGACGCAAAATATAACTTTGGAAAAAACTTTGTAAAATGGGTGTGACACCTACCATATTAAGTAGAAGAAAATGAAAAAGTTCTACAAGGCGAAATCAACAGCCCTTGGAATCTTGGCAGGAATACTGTTAGTGGTATTGCATATATAAATAAATTAGCAGTACCCGACAGATGATTTTCTGGATCACCTGGTCCACATTTTGGTCGATATCGCGAGAACGCCTTCACATATACATCTAAGGGCCACTCGCTTTTAAAACCCTCACTAATACCTTTAATTTGATATCCATATCGTACAAACACATTCTAGAGTCACCCCTGGCCCACCCTAATGGCGATATCTCGAAAAGGCGTCCACCTATAGACCTAATGCCCACTCCCTCTTAAAATGCTCAGTAACACCTTTCGTTTGATACCCATATCGTACAAACATTCTAGAGTCACCCCTGGCCCACCCTAATGGCGATATCTCGAAAAGGCGTCCACCTATAGACCTAATGTCCACTCCCTCTTAAAATGCTCAGTAACACCTTTCGTTTGATACCCATATCGTACAAACATTCTAGAGTCACCCCTGGCCCACCCTAATGGCGATATCTCGAAAAGGCGTCCACCTATAGACCTAATGCCCACTCCCTCTTAAAATGCTCAGTAACACCTTTCGTTTGATACCCATATCGTACAAACATTCTAGAGTCACCCCTGGCCCACCCTAATGGCGATATCTCGAAAAGGCGTCCACCTATAGACCTAATGCCCACTCCCTCTTAAAATGCTCAGTAACACCTTTCGTTTGATACCCATATCGTACAAACATTCTAGAGTCACCCTGGTCCACCTTTATGGCGATATCTCGAAAAGGCGTCCACCTATAGAACTAAGGATTACTCCCTTTTAAAATACTCATTACCACCTTTCATTTGATACCCATATCGTACAAACACATTCTAGAGTCACCCTGGCCCACCCTAATGGCGATATCTCGAAAAGGCGTCCACCTATAGACCTAATGCCCACTCCCTCTTAAAATGCTCAGTAACACCTTTCGTTTGATACCCATATCGTACAAACATTCTAGAGTCACCCCTGGTCCACCTTTATGGCGATATCTCGAAAAGGCGTCCACCTATAGAACTAAGGATCACTCCCTTTTAAAATACTCATTACCACCTTTCATTTGATACCCATATCGTACAAACACATTCTAGAGTCACCCCTGGCCCACCCTAATGGCGATATCTCGAAAAGGCGTCCACCTATAGACCTAATGCCCACTCCCTCTTAAAATGCTCAGTAACACCTTTCGTTTGATACCCATATCGTACAAACATTCTAGAGTCACCCCTGGCCCACCCTAATGGCGATATCTCGAAAAGGCGTCCACCTATAGACCTAATGCCCACTCCCTCTTAAAATGCTCAGTAACACCTTTCATTTGATACCCATATCGTACAAACACATTCTAGAGTCACCCCTGGTCCCACCCTTTATGGCGATATCTCGAAAAGGCGTCCACCTATAGAACTAAGGTCCACTCCTTTTAAAATACTCATTAACAGCTTTCATTTGATACCCATATCGTACAAACATTCTAGAGTCACCCTGGTCCACCTTTAATGGCGATTTCTCGAAAAGGCGTCCACCTATAGAACTAAATGCCCACTCCCTTTTAAAATGCTCATTAACACCTTTCATTGATACCCATATCGTACAAACACATTCTAGAGTCACCCCTGGTCCACCCTTAATGGCGATATCTCGAAAAGGCGTTCCACCTATAGAACTAATGCCCACTCCCTTTAAAATACTCATTAACACCTTTCATTTGATACCCATATCGTACAAACCCATTCTAGAGTCACCCCTGGTCCACCTTAATGGCGATATCTCGAAAAGGCGTCCACCGATAGACCTAAGGCCCACTCCCTCTTAAAATGCTCAGTAACACCTTTCATTTGATACCCATATCGTACAAACAAATTCTAGAGTCAGCCCTCCACCTTTATGGCGATATCCCTAAATGGCGTACCATCCATAGAACTATGGCCTACTCTCTCTTAAAATACTCTTTAATACCTTCCATTTGATACACATGTCATACAACCACATTCCAGGGTTACCCTAGGTTCATTTTCCTACATGGTGATTTTCCTTATTTTGTCTCCATAGCTCTCAACTGAGTATGTAATGTTCGGTTACACCCGAACTTAGCCTTCCTTACTTATTTTTTATTATTTCCCTACCCATTTTAAGTGTAAAATTTTTTTCTCTCTGTTGCTTTTGCTACAATGGCTGTCTATTCATGTAACGTAGTACTCTTGTTGTTGCTATTCGTGCTGTTGTTGTTGTTGTTGTAGCACGTGCTACAAAATTATATAGAGATTATGTGTGCACTTCCTATTTAACTCCCTCAAATGCTTTTCTACTTCTTAGCTTATGTGCTTTTACCTTTTCGTGTTTACTTTCTGTAAAATCATATATTTTGCTGTAGTTAATTGAATGATTTTAAAGAATTATCTAGCACTCGCTTGTTTGTACTTGTTTGCATTATTATAGCTATTTTTGAAAGCAGGAGCAAATTGCTACACTTTCTTCTTTTGTTACATTTTTGTATTCAAAAACTTATATAAGAACAACTTTCGAAATAATAAATTACATAAGCTAAAACAATAAAGGGAATATTTTTCCGAAATGTGTTGCATAAGAGAGTTATGTAATAACAAGTAATAAAATAATTTAAGAAAAACTTTTAAGTTAAACAGTTTTATTGAAACCAATACTTACATGAAGTAATAACAATACTAAAAACTAGAAAATAAGGTCCCAGGTACTAGTCATCACACTCCTCGTCAATCTAGGGCGTTTACCAGAAAATTAAATAAAAGCGTTGGGCGCGTGAAATTTCTAAAAATGTGAGGCGTAGCATAACCTGATTAAGGTTCAGTTGGTCTTATATATGACTATCAATAGAAATTTGACGCGTCCAACGCTTTTATTTAATTGCCTGATCAACGCCCTAGATTGATGAGGAGTGTGATTACTAGTACCTAGGACCTACCTAATTATTTTCTAGCTTTTAGTATTATTATTACTTCAGGTAAGTATTGTTTTGAATAAACCCGTTTAACTTAAATATTTTATTTTTTTTCAAGTTTTTAGTCTTTATTTAATTGCCTATTATTTCTCATTCTATTTAGTTCATTTAGTGACTCATTATTACAAGGACTCTTTCCTGACAATTTGTTACAATCTAAGTCCACAATACATAAGTCCAAACATGAAACTCGGTGATATATATTTTAATATATCATAGAAGATTTTCTGAAAAAATCACTTTGATCGGAGCTATATATAGTATTGTTACGAATATTAGCAAAACTAAGGGGTGCTCCTATCTCTAAGCCGATGCTAAACGATGCACATCCATAGATCAATCGTTATGTATCTACATAAACGAAACAATAATTGCGTCTACACATATGTACCATATACGTATACGAGCAGCGGAGAATCAATGCACAAACACATACATATATCTGAGATACTCCTGAAAGTATGCAATGAGAGAAGCTATACAATCGTGCAATTGTAGTTACAGCTGAGAAGTTTGAGAGCTGATGGCAACTAGTAGATTCTGGAAGCGCCTAGAAGATGCGAACGTTGAAATCAGAGAGTATAAAAGGCTGCAAATGTAGAGGCGCTGGAATTCAGTTACAATATATATCCCATACAACCGATCGTTCAGATAAGGGGGTTTGTTGCCATTTTTTATATTTATCTTAAATTCGTTTAGGTATGTACATCTGTTCACTATATATTTCTTATCTTATACAGCGCATTATTTGGAGATTACGAATGGGATAAGATTATTGTTCAGCCCCATTCATGAAAGGTATGAAGTCTACGGCACAGCCGAAGACAGTCCCCGTCCTTACTTGTTTTTCTTATTATTGCATTGTCATCGGGCTCTGCACTATATTCCATGTTTCAAGCTGGTAACTTATCGGGAAGTTACGTATCAAGCTAAATATAAACCGTTTAATAACGTAAACGTAAGTATTTGATGAAATTTGAATCTTCTAGCCGCTAAAAAGGGGGCAGAAATTACAGTTTATATGGGGTATATAATATATATCACCGATCTATATTATATTTTTAGACAACAACATATGCTATGTACGTAAACATTTAGTGAAATTTGAAGGGTCTAGCTGTAAAAATGGGGCAGTAATTACGAAATGCTTTTTATCTGAATAATCCGTTGTGGGGGATATGTGCTATTTATACGACCGGTCTCATGAATTTTTTCAGATAATAGTATGTACAATATACGAAAGCATATAGTGAAGCTTGAACCTTCAATCTGATAAATTGAGGAAGATATGACAAAAATCCTCTTTTCTGAAAAATTGGTTGTACGGGGGACATATGCTATAGTGGTCCGATCCGACTGCTTCCGACAAATGTCTAGTCGGAAGCCCAAATATACCCGCTCACCACATCAAGATATCTCAAAAATTGAGGGAGTTGTTTGCACACAAACAGACAGATGGACAGGCGGACATGGCTAAATCAACTCAGCTCTTCATCCTGATCATTTCGGTATACTTAACGGTGGGTCTCTCTATTTTCCTTTAAGGCCTTACAATTTGAGATTCGTGACAAATTAATATACCATTTCATTTTCATGAAAAATATAAAAATTAAATGAATAAAAATAAAATGAAATAAGATAAAATAAAGAATAATAAAATAAAATAAATAAAAAATATTAAATTATACACAAAATAAAATTTAATAAAATAAATAAAAAATAGAACAAAAAAATAAATGAATATAAAATAAATAAAATAAATTAAATTTAATTTAATTAAATAAACATAATAAAATAAAACACAATAAAATGACGGCCACCGTGGTGTGATGGTAGCGTGCTCGGCCTGCTACACCGTATGCCCTGGGTTCACACCCCGGGCAAAGCAACATCAAAAATTTTAGAAATAAGGTTTTTCAATTAGAAGACAGTTTTTCTAAGCGGGGTCGCCCCTCGGCAGTGTTTGGCAAGCGCTCCGGGTGTATTTCTGTCATGAAAAGCTCTCAGTGAAAACACATCTGCCTTGCAGATGCCGTTCGGAGTCGGCATAAAACATGTAGGTCCCGTCCGGCCAATTTGTAGCGAAAATCAAGAGGAGCACGACGCAAATTGGAAGAGAAGCTCGGCCTTAGATCTCTTCATAGGTTGAATAGACTTAAAAAAATAAGAAAAAGGGGAAAAAATATGTTTTCTTCTTTATCTTATACTAGGTAATTCATCAAACTTTATTTTGTCCGAATCCTGAAAATTCGATGGCCGGAAAGAATTTCAAATGACGACTTATGGTCTAGAACAAATCAACCTAAGGCTGCCACAGAAATAACCAAGCGTAAATGGTCGTGGATTGGTCACACTCCCAGAAGACCTCCAGTAAATATAGCCATACAAGCATTGCGATGGAATCCACAAGGAAGCCGACGACCTGGTGCACCTGCGAAAACTTGGCGCAGAACTGTGGAATGATATCACAAGAACCGCACCTAACAGAATAAGATTTAAGTCGGTGGTCGAGGCCATATGCTCCAATAGGAGTTGAGGAAGATGATGGTGATGATGATATTTTGTCCGATTTTTTCTCTCTTCCTTTACCAATTTCACCCACTCTCGTTCTTCATCTCCTCTTCTCCTCACTCTCCCTTGTTCAACAACATACACACTCCCATTTCCAGTCTCTCTTTCTACTGCCCTTCATATTTTTAACGAATATTCGATATACATACACCTCGAACAGATTAAGAGACATAGACAGTTTAAACATTATTCTGTTAGAAGGCGTGATATTACCCACTTTTCAAAACTGTCAATACATAGCTTGACAAAATATATTATAAGTATATGAACCATATAAGATTTCAAGTTTTCCAGCAGTTTTTAGCTCTACTTGTACATTTTTATGGACACAACTCTTCCTTGGACTAAGAGCTGGTTGATTATTAGCATCAATATATCGCACCACTTTAGGGGCATTCGTCCTCCGAGTGGCTTACCCGGTTCTTGCGAAGCAGCCAGTGCAAGAAAGTACTCGGTTTTAAACAAGTGCGCTGGTGCGAAAAAAACTTGGTTCAAAAAAGTACCCAGCTGAAAGAAGAACCAATTTTTAAAAAAGTACCCGGTCCTAAAAGTACCTGGTTAGAAAAAAAAAGTTTTGAAAAAGAAGCTATTCTTAAATACTACCCGGTTCTAAAACGGTACCCTATATTACATTTACATGCATACTACTCATGTATATGTATATACTATGTCTCTGTATTTAAATTGAGAAATAGTACACTGACGTAGTAATACAAAGTACATTAATATTTTCACAAAGCCATATACTCAAACATCACAAACAACTAACATTTTGATGTGTTAATGTCAGCGACTTGAAGCGAAACTCATAAATTTTACAGTAAAAATTAAATAAATCACTTCCAAATAGCGCTGAGATGAAAGTAAATAAATAAATTTTTCGTGGAATTTATAAAACTAGTAAAAGCAATGTTGTGAGCTCAGCACAGATTATAGTATTACATATAAGCTCTATATGTAATTTATTCACCAGCGAGTATTTGGGTATGACATAGCGTATGAGTAACCTTTTAGCTCAAGTGAAAGCAGTTTGCAATAGTCAATGGCGATTTATGCACATACACACATACATGTAAATACTTCTTAAGCAAAGTTGATACTCTGTTATAATTTTGCAATTACTTATTCAGACGAAGTTTGAATTTACAGCAAGCACAAATAAAAGTATAAATCTCAGTTTAAGGTCTGAAGTTTTAATTGAATTGTGTGAAAGTATTTGAATGTTTGTAATTACGCAAATTCGTTTAATCGTAGTCAAACGTTATATAACAAAAAAAAAGGTCAAATTCAGAACTTATGTAAGCAACTTTTTTCAGTGGTATAAAGTGGATTTGTGTTGTTTTTTTATAGCGAAGGGTCCATATTCGAATATAACTATTTTTGGCAATAGCGTGCTTGTTAAAAGATGATCTACCAAAAATCTCTCAGCTACCGCTTGATACTTTCCAGGGGCATAGCATTCCCGAGATTACATCAGAGGAAAAAATGGGCATGTTGTTGTTGTTATAGTCATAAAAAAACTCTCTGAATATTTAGGACAGTGTTGTGGATGTAGACAGTAATATATAACATTTCTGTAAGCAACGGATATAAAAAAGCACTAAGAACTAACATCAACTCAGAGGATCCGTTTAGCAGCTACGGCGTATATGTACAAGCTTACCTTAAATAAGAACGCGGTTCAGAGGACACATTAGAGATAACAACAAAAAACACGGAGTCCAAACATCATACCAAAGTCTAACATCGGGAATTACATGGTCGAAAATGAATGTTCCCCAGCAAACATCAATAAAACAGTTAGGGTTCTTCACATACAAGCAAAAAGCCGCCATCTGAACGTATTCGACGGTGAAATAAGAAACGAATAGACAAACACAATTTCTGACACAATATTTAAGCCTTTAAAACTTGTTTACCAGAAACAAAGTAATCACACAGGTACAACAGGCAAACACACAACAACAAATAAAGACAAAACAAAAAAACGCTCCAAAGCAACAAACCCACAAAAAAGATCAAACGATTAGAATTATTGACTTCCACCTGCCTCAGTCAGCCACACAAATCGATCAGTAAAAACCACCCTCTGCTCTGAATGAGCACACAGCACGTACACATACATATACACAAACATCCAATTCCTGCTCATGTACATACGACAACAATACATCAAAACGAAAATCGACACGCCAAAACCGGTTTGTCTCGAAACCAAATTTGACAAGGGATGACGGAAAATCGTTTCAAGATCAATGTAAAATAACAATAATCATAGGATTACCCATCACCATAACCGTGTACTTGATCTAAGCCTTAACCTAAACCAAAACTATCAACATCTGCTTTGCCTTCGATTTCGTGTGGAAGCTTGTGTCCACTTTGCTGTAGGTTAATTAATGTCACCAACTTCATTCGCAACATCACTTTATGGCATCTACGTCCAAAAACTCACCATCATCACGGTAACAATTCGCTGTTTTTTTCTCTTTTTTCCACCTCATCTTTCCCTTTTTCTACTTCTTCTTTTTCTTCTTCTTTTCTTCTTCATATTTTTTTCTTTTTCTTAACTATTTTCTTCGTCTTCTTTAGCTTCTCTTCTCCTTCTTTCTCTTCAACGTCATTTTCTTTTTCTGATTCTATTTTAGTTTTTCTTTCTCTTTCTCTTTTTTCTTTATTTTTTCGCTTTTCTTATTCTTTTTCTACGTCCTCGTCTTCCACTGCGTTTTTGCTCCACCCGTTTCTTTTTGCTTCTTCTTATCTCTCTTCCTCGAATTGATCTTATTTTATTTTTATCTCCCACCATCGTCTTTTCCTTTGCTTCTTATTTCTTTATTTTCTCCTTAATTTTTCTTCTACTTCATCCTCCTCAGCTTCTTTCTCGTCCTTATCCTCTGTTGCTTATTCTTTCTTATCTCCTCCTTGTTCTTCTGCTTCTTTTTCTCCTTCTTGTCCTTTTTTCCTTCGTTTTTTCTTCTGATTCTTCGTCTCCTTCCTTTTTCTTTTGTTTTTAATACCATAAACAAATTTACCATAAACAAATCTATGCCACATAATTACCAGCGGTCAGTTTAACCTCTTATTGTTCGTCCCTGTCTTATTCTACGTCTGCCATTTTCTTTTCACTGATCCGCTTCACAACTTTGTACGGGCCTTCCTAGCTACACTAAAATTTTAATGGAACACCTTTCCGCCGGTGAGGGTTGCATAACACCACCAAGCCTCCCCCCAGGAAACCTTCCGAATTTTTGTTCTTGTCGTGTCTCCTGTGCTTCCAGCTGTGCTGACATATCGGTTGATATTTGTGACGACATTTGCTTCAGCACCGCTACTGGCCATGGATCGAGTTTCTATCTTCTCCTCCATTCTAGTCTCTTCCACGTCAGGACGAAAAGTGTGTTCATCAACGTCGATTCCTTCTGATTCCATTACTTCCCTTAATCGTGTTTGTAGCTCGGATTTATTGCCAGTAGTATTCAATTGCTTCCAACTCTTTTAACAGTTGCTGAATCTTCAATTCTCTCAACTTGGCCATGTCCTTGTTGTCCTCTGGAATTTATTCAACAATCCCAATTCTGACACCAATTGTAACGAATTTTGGAAATTTCTGATTATTATGCACATTTTCTCTCTACGTTCGGCGGCCACCGTGGTGTGATGGTAGCGTGCTCCGCCTACCACACCGTATGCCCTGGGTTCGCACCCCGGGAAAAGCAACATCAACATTTTAGAAATAAAGTTTTTCAATTAGAAGAAAATTTTTCTAAGCGGGGTCGCCCCTCGGCAGTGTTTGGCAAGCGCTCCGGGTGTATTTCTGCCATGAAAAGCTCTCAGTGAAAACTCATCTGCCTTGCAGATGCCGTTCGGAGTCGGCATAAAATATGTAGGTCCCGTCCGGCCAATTTGTAGGGAAAATTAAGAGGAGCACGACGGAAATTGGAAGAAAAGCTCGGCCTTAGATCTCTTCGGAGGTTATCGCGCCTTACATTTATTTTTATTTCTCTCAACGTTCAAATCGCTGAACTGTCGAATAAATAACTCCAGTATTCAGTATAGAAAAATGATATCTATTTACAACTCTACTTAACAATTAAAATTATCGCATACTTCACTGATAGCGTGTTTAAATCAAACTGATTAGTTATTCCTCAGCTTGCACTGCTTTAATACTATCTGTTACCTCGTTCGAATATTTCTCCTAATGTCTAGACTTTTCACGAACATGCCTTCTGCAACAGTTGTACCTCATACTTGGTTATTTAGCTATATGCGTATGTATGTGTGAGTAACAACTTCTGCTCTTAGCTGATGACTACATATGTGTATGTAAAATAATCTCTTTGCTTCAAGCTGCTGGTTATGTGTGTGAAATATTCTTCGTTGCGTTATACATAAGTGTGGCTGCTTACTTTTTGCTTTTGTAATTACATATTTACTAACATCATAGTGATGTTAATATTCGCCACAATATTTATGATCTAACAAAGCAGCAATTACGATAATATATTTCTATTAGCTTACGTAAAACAACAAACCGACTAAGACTTCTTAACTGGAACTGCGAACGCGACATAATTCATTCATAATTGCAATGTTTTCCATGAAACATATGTACGAATTTTGTTCACTTATATGCATAACGCCGTAAAGTATGCTATACTTTTCCAAAATACGTGTAATATACTTCCTGTTTCATACGGAAGGCAGTCACTTGCATAGAGCCATATGTAGTTCAGAGAAATTGTCATAATTCGTTTTCGTACACGTGTTCTACATATGCTCCTACAAGATAAAAGATTAAGAACCAAATTGCTTGCTTACTCATGAGGTGCATAAGCCATAAAGTATGCAATAATTTCGCACTTGCATACCAAAAACATATTCAATTATGTTAGTATTAGTTAACATTTAGAATTTGCAGAAATCTGTATTTCAATATTGCCGAATATATTTTGTGTGGATATGTTAGTCTGGTAAAGAGAACAAAGTTAGTTCCATTTAAATCACATATCCAAAGTATTTCCAGAATTATATTGCATTTTGGCAGTTTATTTTATATCTTGACAAATGCACTTATTTGGTTTCTGTGTGCATAAATACATTTTCCATTAATCGTTTGAACTGTTGTGACATCTGGAACTCGTACGTATTTAGAACAAGTCAGTATGCTTCGTGCCGTTTTGATTGAAATTTGTAGCATATTTTCGAGCTCATAACAGTTTGCATAATTTTGAGGTTTACAAGTTTGTATATCAGTATGTATTTGGCTTACTTACGTTTCTAGGTAACGCTTTTGTGGCAAATATATCAGTCATTTGGTTTAACTTATTGTGGCTTGTCTGCACATATTATATTTGTAAATTTAAAATTTTTGTGGTTAGCTGCCTAAAAGTATGCTTAGTTAAATTGTTTATAAGTCATTTATTTTGAGAGTGGCGTAAGTCACTTTTTTTTAAGTTATTTGAAATAATGACACGTAGTAATTAGAAAAAGGGAGTAAAGTGTCAGTAAAAGGAAATGGAATACAAGAAGGGAAGGAAGAAGAAGAGAAAAAAATAATATAATGTTGATCTCCGTTGGCAACGCAAACGGATTTAGGAGCTAAACTTTCAAGCGAACTCAAACAAAGATACATTTTTAAACGACTACGATTTAGCAATGGAATGCTACATCATTTCTAGTTGTAAATGCGAAAGCGCCACTTGAATATGAGAATAGTCGCTTGTAAATGAGAAATGATCAAATGAAATTTCGAAGGTGTCAGTTATAATTAAGAATATTCAGTTTTAAATGAGAATAGTCAGTTGTAAAAGCGAATTTGTGATATGTAAATGAGATTAGTCAATTGTAAATGCAAAAGCATGTATGGAAATAAGAATAATCACTTATAAATGAAAAAGCATCAATTAAATTTCAAAACGTCAGTTGTGATTGAGAATAGTCAGTTGTAAATGGGAATAGTCAACTGTAAATGGAATGGGAATAATCACTCGTTAATGAGGAAGCATCAAATTATTTCAAAACGTCAGTTGTGATTGAGAATAGTCAGTTGTAAATGAGAATAGTCCACTGTAAATGCGAAATTGTTATATGGAAATAAAAAATGTCAATTTTAAATGCGAAATCGCCATATGGAAATGAGGATAGTCTATTGAAAATGCGAAAACTTCATATGGAAATGTGAATAGTCACTTGTAAATGGGAAGGCATCAAATGAAAATGCGAAAAAGTTATTTGTAATTAAAATTAATTGGCTATGTTCCAACTGACATATCTTGAAGTGTGAGAAAATTTCCATGGAATAACGTTGAATGGTGAAATGCTCCCGCTCAGTCTCCTTCGGTTGCTGATCTCTTGCTCCATCCACCGAGTAAACATTAACATAAATATAAATATCGCTCTACATACAACATACGTTTGTCAGTGTCATGGTTCCTACAGAGTCTCGATGGGGATGAGCATTGGCGAGCTCAGTACTAAATGCAGCACTTTCGTCTGGCCATTTTAAGCATCAGCTAACGTTGACTCGATTCTCGAATGACATGGCCCACCAAAACTAACTCGTTTAAATTAAGCGTTGACAAATTGACCTTACTGAAGCAGCGATGACACTCCAGATACTGATATCGCTGTATCGAATAAATGAGTGTACGAGCCTCTTGGAACAATAAGTGGCGCTTTCGCTTTTTTAGCTCGTTTTCCCATTTACACTTGATTATTCTCACTTCTATATGACGTTTTCGTATTTCCATTTGATGATTTCTCATTTACAATTGATTATTCTCATTCCCATACTACGCTTTCGCATTTAAATCTCGCACTTTCTCATTTCCAATTGACTTTTCTCAAATACAAACAACGCTTTCCAATTTTTATTTGATGCTCTCTTGAGGCAAATTTTTGTAAGAACGATGTATAATTTAAATACCAAAAGAAATTTTGTTGTGAGAGCGAGCTCGAAAGCGCATTTCAAGACGTATGCGAGTACTACAGACAATATATTCGAGTGGGTGCGAACTGAGAGTAGAGCAAAATGTATTGCAATTCGAATGAACATATTCTGGCAATAATTCACCACCAAATTTATTAATCGAACACGTACGGGAAAGCGAATCTTAAGACCAATACGAATTCGTTGGAGAATTGAAGACAAATCAATTGGCGAAAATTGTCTAGTTCGCAAACGAATTTTTGCTCCTTATTTGTGTTGGCAAAATAAAACAAATGAAAGTGTTCCTTTCAATTATTTTTCTAGAAGTGAACACCTAGCAATTTCAAAAAGAAATATATTCCGGATGCGACATTTGTAACTTTTTTGCCTAGAGTATGGGGGACTAGAGCCACTAATTTCCAGGTAGGGAACCTGGTACCCCATACTTTCTTTTAAGGAAGCATTATCCTTGACATTCGGATAGAGGAAACGGGTGAGAGTAAAAACGACAAAAGCATAAGAGAGAGATAGAACCAGCTGGGGAGAGAATAGAGGAGGAAGCTAGAGAGAGAGGAAAGAATAGCGTCTTGCCTGATTTGCTAGCTAGTTATGTGCCGATGTTTTATGAAATGATGACGTATGCTATCAAATTTGGACAAATTGGTATCTTTAGCTATAAATATTTCACGCATCAGTTATAAACGGTTCTCTAAACATAACGGAAAGCAGTTCAGCCGTTTTCACACAGAAATTTAATCGAATCATAATTCTGTTTAATGAAATATTTAAGCTTCCCTTTTCATTCAGGGCCTTTTGCTTCATTGAGCGATAATCTGTGGCCTGCCGACCAACAAAATATTTCGTTTCCTTTTTAACTATAAACACAATCAAAAGAAAATGCATCATGCGCAACTACCCATAGATGTTACACCTAACCATAGATGTTGTGCCTATTTTCGAAAGAGCCACATTATATTTTACAGCAAATGCAGCGAAAATTAAATTTTGAATTTTTTAGTGTTTTTCTATTTTTCGTAAATTGTTGAAAATAATTTATTTTTGATTGTCATTGTCAATGTACAATGAATTTCGAACCACCAAGCAAAACCGACTGGATCTTTCACTCGAGTAGGCATTCAATAAAGCAATAATGAGATAATTAAGAATTTGCATTTTGTGTGGAGGATTGAGTTCAATTAGTGCTTTAATGTAGAAAACTTGACTAATTATTTCATTTAGCCTTTGTGTGAAATTGGCATAAAATATTTTTCTAAAATTTTGTCATTATTTTTTGAGCTTTGGAGACTTATAACTTTGATTTTTACTTTGTCAGACTAACATTGATTGGGCTACAAAACTGCATTCACAAAGAAAGATTTTGTTAAAGCCTGCATTATCATCCCTAAACCTCACCTGGAGAGGTCGCTGGTGGAAACTCGCTGCAAGCACTCGTTGCGTTTCTTTTCCTTTTTTGGACTTTGCTCTACTAAAAACGGTTCCGTTAAATGGCATCAGTTCCTTAGAGCCTATAAAAGGGACGAACAGCTATAGGCTCTCCCTTATTCTTTTACCAGCGACCACCAGGTGAGTGTTTTACCATACCATTTATTTTGCCATTATATTTGTGATTTACATATATTTTGAACTAGAAGACCCGGCAGACGTTGTCCTGCCCTAAATTTGGCCAATCTGCATACATTTTAATAAGCTTTTTCCGTCTGACCACATTTTGGCCTATATCCCGAGACCATAGTCACCCAGGGGTATGAAAATTACCCTCTAATAAAGCACTCATCAACAGCTTACATTTGATATCCACATTTTATAAACACATTTTAGGGGTACCCGGGTCCTCGTTTTCGCCTATATCTCGAGACCCTAGTCACCCAGGGGTATGAAAATTACCCTCTACTAAAGCTCTCATCAACAGCTTTCATTCGATATCAATATTCTATAAACACATTCTAGGTGTACCCGGGTCCACTTTTTGGCATATAGCTCGAGACCCTAGTCACCCAAGGGTATGAAAATTACCCTCTACTAAAGCACTCATCAACAGCTTTAATCTGATATCAATATTCTATAAACAGATTCTAGGGGTACCCGGGTCCACTTTTTGGCCTATATCTCGAGACCCTAGTCACCCAGGGATATGAAAATTACCCTCTAATAAAGCACTCATCAACAGCTTTCATTTGATATCCACATTCTATAAACACATTCTAGGGGTACCGGGGTCCACGTTTTGGCCTATATCTGGAGACCCTAGTTACCCAGGGGTATGAGAATTACCCTCTACTAAAGCACTCATCAACAGCTTTAATCTGATATCAATATTCTATAAACAGATTCTAGGGGTACCCGGGTCCACTTTTTGGCCTATATCTCGAGACCCTAGTCACCCAGGGATATGAAAATTACCCTCTAATAAAGCACTCATCAACAGCTTTCATTTGATATCCACATTCTATAAACACATTCTAGGGGTACCGGGGTCCACGTTTTGGCCTATATCTGGAGACCCTAGTTACCCAGGGGTATGAGAATTACCCTCTACTAAAGCACTCATCAACAGCTTTAATCTGATAGCCATATTCTATACACACATTCTAGGGGTACCCAGGTCCACGTTTTGGCCTATATCTCGAGACCCGAGTCACACAGGGGTATGAAAATTACCCTCTACTAAAGCACTCATCAAGAGCTTTCATTTGATATGCATATTCTAGGGGTACCCGGGTCCACGTTTTGGCCTATATCTCGGGGCCCTAGTCACCCAGGGGTATGAAAATTACCCTCTACTAAAGCACTCACCAACAGCTTTTATTTGATATCCATATTCTATAAACACACCCTATTGGTACCCGGGTCCACGTTTTGGCCTATATCTCGAGACTCTAGTCACCCAGGGGTATGAAAATTACCCTCTACTAAAGCACTCATCAACAGCTTTCATATGATATCCATATTCTATAAACACACTCTAGGGGTACCCGGGTCCACGTTTTGGCCTACATCTCGAGGAAATATGCTGTTTTGAGTATTTTCCCGGCAAGTATTCGAATTTTTCTCACCTTTTAAACCTTCCCTAGACCTCCACGAATAATTCAAGACCAAAATAAGATAAATCCGTTCAGCCGTCCTCGAGTTTTAGCGAGACTAACGAACAGCAATTCATTTTTATATATATAGATAAAGGCCTGTGCGAGAGGCTAGCATATATATATATCTACCTACATTGTTGCATATTTAATTTGCATATTTCATTTGTTGTTGCACAGCTAGGCAAAGCTGGTAAGTTTTCATTTCGCAATATCCCGAGTTTCAAGAACCGGCTCCCCATAGGTTCCCCGTTTCCGGAATTCACGAGGAATTCCGGCTTCATTTATCCCCGCTCGAACAGATTCAGAGAAATCCAATAAAAAGTTCGTAAAACTTTTTGGAATTTTCGAATTTTTTCGAAAAAGTTTTTGAAAGTGGTTTTCATAGTTTCAGTAACAAAATTCATAAAGTTTTTTCTTTAAATGTCGAAATTAAAAAAAGAAGAACTTAGTTAACGGATTTTGATTAAAATTGTCACTGCTATTTTGGTGTTCACTTCTGTACTAATTCATAGAATTAACTTTAAGCTGGCAGCACACGCGTTTTTTATATGAAAGGGAACAAGTATTTGAATAGACTTTTCTAACCTTAAATAAAATACCCATTACATAACATAAGCTTTATAAACCTTCAGTACATACTTATTTCAAAGAACTCAATAATGCCTAAAATTATTACTGGTAAATTTTATTGTTACCTTCGTGTATTTAACTTTCATTTTCATGCTTCTTTCCTACGCAAACTTTCGTTTTTCAATACTTAAGTGCCAACGTTGTCATTAACATAAAAGACGTGATGGCGCATGCGATAAATCAGTTGGGAGTTACTAAATACTTAGCATACTTTTGGGTCAAAGAACAATTTGTACAATGCCGCCACCCAGTTTAGGCCCAACGACCCAAACGTTTTTTGCATATTATTTATGCTAAAATTCCCAACCTGTGGCCATAACCATTGAGCTTAAAAGCATTAGACTGACAGTCAAACGTTTCATGTACATTTCAAGCGGTGGGCATTTATCGCTGTGGCAACCTTACCGTAGGGATTAGGTTGATGTGGTTTGTTAACTTTCCGCCTGACGGCAAAATATTTTGTTGGTGTAACAGAAAAGGCAAACAAAAAATTAAGAAGAACGAAATGAAAATAATAGCAGAACAGAAATTGATTTTATTTCAAGGCTGCAAACAAAAAATTCCCTTCGAGACTCAATTACCAGTTTTTCACGAACTCTGTAATTCAACTTTTGCTAGATATTTATTCAGTTACTTTTTCATTCATATTTGGAACTGGTATCAATAAAGAACTACTTCATCTTCAATTCAAACAGGATGTATTTTAAGTGGTTCGTTAGCCTCATTTCAGAGGAATCATTCAGCAACAGTTCAATGGAGTATCGCCGTAAATATGAAATGAGACAGTGATGAAAAATAGATCCCTGCATGCATGCTATGCTTTTTTTTGGCCTATATAGTATGACTAGTAATTTGACTGACCCAGTTTCGAATCACTTAAGCGCTTCGGTAATGACCATTGCCCATCGAATATTTGATAAAAGCTCGACCTCCCAGCGTTCCCTTCCTTATTTCTGTACTCTGCGCGAACCACAAAAAGGCTTGCCAGTTTACAGCTATAATGGTCTTTTATTCAGTCTTCTTGATACGACTAGTTGGTCATAATAAATTCGACCTCAGCCCTGGCAAATCCATTATCATTCTATACTGCATGTCAGTTTTTAAAGGAATTCAATGAAGACATAATCATCATGCATAACACTTTTTGAAGTCTAATTCAATGCAAAGTTCGATAGCACGCCTAATGAGCTGCCTGTTTGCGGCTATTTCTGAGTTTGGTTTCTTTTCATAAGCCATACAGCGGTGCTAAGGTTTGAAATGTATTTATCTTGCGGGTATTTAGTTGGAACAAGAGAAAACAATAATAAAATTGTTGACTTTGAAAAGGGTACTCAAAAAAATGTTTGGTTTATTTATCGTAAACAACAAAACCATAAAATAAGCAGACCCAGCTCGGGCTTGCCACGTTCTGTGCAGTTTTTGTCTGTGTGTGTACTAGCAAGCCTAAAGCAAACAAATAAAAGCTCGTTAGTTATTCATTTTCTAAAAAAATATGAAATATTTAAGTACTTCATTAAAATGTCTATGCTGATGAAAATTTGAATATTTTTTCACATTTGGGACAAAAAAGTTATACTTGGGTGCAGGGTATACAAATGATGACGAGAGTATCATCTGCAGTCGATGCACTAAAGCTGAATCGCTTACTGGTAGGTGAAAAAAGACAGGTCTTTAAATTAGCTCTCTTGAGCGGTGATATGACTTGTACTCTGAGATCTTCACTTTTACATACTATAACCAGCCTCCAATTTGCAGAGGCTTTTAAAACCGGCGGTCGGAGCACTATGCTACTATTTCCTGTAAAGCAGTTTCACCACTGTTTTGTTTAATCATTTCTTGTCGATTGGGTCCCCGCTCCAAGATGCTATCTCCACCCGATGTGCAGTGCTGAATTCCCTTGGTCAGAAGTTCTCTCAACTGAGCCTGCGCCTACCATCCTAATGGTGACGTAGGTTTGCACGTACTTGGAAAGCTACCAAGGTTTTAACGTGATGGAGACGTTGACGATATAAGTCCATCAGCCGTTTCGAAGAGGTATTACCCTCTGCTACTAAGAAGGCAGAATACCGTGAACGCCAGCCCATCGGCTGTCTTGCAATATTTTGTAAACTGCCAACTCTTTAAGTACTTATGAAGCTAAATTTTACCTTAACACCACGTTAAACTAGACACTTTTTTTGAAACGAGACAAGAGTAAGAACTGAGATTGATAATGATAGAACTATAATTTTAATGATAATGATAGGGATAATGATAATTATAATGACAATGACAATGATAATGATAATGATAGTGACAATGATAATGATAATGATAGTGGTAATGATAATTAAAATGATAATGATAATGATAATGATAATGATAATGATAATGATAATGATAATGATAATGATAATGATAATGATAATGATAATGATAATGATAATGATAATGATAATGATAATGATAATGATAATGATAATGATATTGATAATGATAATGATAATGATAATGATAATGATAATGATAATGATAATGATAATGATAATGATAATGATAATGATAATGATAATGATAATGATAATGATAAAGATAATGATAATGATAATGATAATGATAATGATAATGATAATGATAATGACAATGATAATGACAGTGATAATGATAATGCTAATGATAATAGCGCGCTTCCGTCCCCGTTTTATGCTAAACGCGGTCCCAGGTGCGGAAAATGCGCGAGCCGTGGGAGGTTTGGTTTTAGTGGGTATCCCATGAAGAAAAAGAAAGGGTGTCCTACACTCGGAGAGGTTCGCTGCTAAAGAGAGTAGCACCGAGGCCTAACAACCAGGTTAGTGCATAAAGCATTTCCTCCTTCCACGTAACAAAAAAAAATGATAATGATAATGATAATGATAATAATAATTATGATGATGATGATGATGATGATGATGATAATGATAATGATAATGATAATGATAATGATAATGATAATGATAATGATAATGATAATGATAATGATAATGATAATGATAATGATAATGATAATGATAATGATAATGATAATGATAATGATAATGATAATGATAATGAAATGATAATGATAATGATAATGATAATGATAATGATGATAATGATGATGATGATAATGATAGATGATAATGATAATGATAATGATAATGATAATGATAATGATAATGATAATGATAATGATAATGATAATGATAATGATAATGATAAGATAATGATAATGATAATGATAATGGTAATGATAATGATAATGATATTTATGATATGATAATGATAATGATAATGTAGTGATAATAATAATGATAATGATAATAATAATGATAATCATAGTGATAATGATAATGATAGTGATAATGATAATGCCAGTGATAATGATAATGCTAATGATAATGATGATAATAACGATAACGATAATGGTTATATTATTGGTAATGATAATGGTAATGATAATTTTGTTTGTTTAATGGTGTGTTCAATTTATACTTGATAAGGATAATGATAGTGAAAATGATTGTAATAATGATAGTGAAAATGATTATAATAATGATTTTGACAGTGATAGTAATAGGGATAGTCATAATCAGAATGATAAGGAAAACTAAAATGATGGTGATAATGATGATGATGCGAGGACGACGTTCGTCGCGGAAGACATAGCGGGTGAATGAAAATGAGTCGGTTTAGTAACTTCTGGTGCTACTTTCGGAGTCGGATCTATATTGAGCAAAGAATTGTGTATTTATTCGAGAAGAGTATTTATGATAAAACAGCAAAAAAAAAGACCAAGCTAAAAAAAATGTGCAACAAAATGAGAAGGAATCCGCAGTCGGATTCTCGGCAAGAGTGAATTCGAACTCAAAAGCAAATTTCGCTGACCAATTTTAGACAAATTCTTAGGGTAAACAAATTCGCTTCCGAAGTAAATTAAAATGTTTGGGCGATGGAAATTTTTTTTCTAGTTTGACTTGTGAATTTTAAGGAAATATTTGAGCAAATGAAAACTTGCAACATGTTGGAGGTAAACTTTATATAAGGAAGGAACTCTAATTCTTAGTTTTAAAGCTGAAGCATTCGTCACGATAAATATTTTTAAATAAGTTGATTCGGATAACTGACCTTCTTCACTCGCAGGCAGTCTTTTGAATACCAGTTCTTCGAGTCTTTAACCAAACGCTACTGAACTACTAATAGAACCAATATATGAATAAAAGCTCTTCAAAGAGTAGCAACCAAACCAGTGCAAGCCCAATTAAGACCGCCCAATATGACCGGACATTTGATGTAGCGACAATCGACTCTTTCAAGTCACTTAAATGCATCAAGCTGAACGCATGTATTTAGAGGTCAGTCGAAAGGTTGTGTAGAGTGCTTTTCAGATGCAAGCTACCAAAGTGGAAACCGAAATCAGTAACACGGCTCGAAGTCTATAACATCCTCCAAATGGAAAAAGTCTCAAGCTGCAGTCCATTGCAATGACTTAGGTTGAGATCGCTGGACTTCGTCTTTGGGTGTTATTTTAAAATGAGTGAGCGCAGGACAGAGACTTTCGCCCAGTTACAAACAAAAGCAATAAATCAAGGCAGCATAAAATACTATTGAAAAATAAAATTTACTGAACTTGCTTTTAAATTCAAAAAAACCGAGAGCAGCAACTAAACAAAAAAAAATTCACGCTCACCACTAATTTAAGAATTTGATAATCGTGATTTTATTTTCTTAAATATTCCCTTTTTCAACGTTTTTATATTTTTTAGTTGTTTTCTTTTCTACATCATGCTGGCAGCTCATATGTCCTTCTGAAACAAAACTCAACGAACTCACGTTTTACAATTTCTTGTAAAAACATAAACTGTTGCAAATAACAGAAACTATGCGCTAATAATATAAAAATGGCTGATAAAAACAATAGACATGAGGAGAAGCAAAATGATATGCAGTTTATGGTGATGTACTCATGCCACGTATTCGAAGAACCGGATTTTTTAAGGAATCGATATTTACAAGCAAACCAAAGATTATTTCAAAACAAAAGCAACCCGGTTCCAAACAACGCGATAGATATGTTATTGTTGTTGTTGTAACAATAAAGACACTCTTCGAGGATTTTCGGTAGTGTTATCGATGTTGATGGTCCTTTGCCGGATAAAGATTTCTACGTTCCGGTCACATTGGAGTATTCGCGAACGATTTTATATGGCCACATTGATTTAAGAAGCAAGATGAGCGACATTTTCAGCTCTAATATAGGAGGTTTTTAGGCGCGCCATGGCGTGAATGAGGTCTATTTTATATTGAACAAGAAACTACATATGGGCGCTGCCTTACCCTCCCTATGATGACGAAAACGTGCTCACTTACTGACTTTAATGCCAGAGTAAGCAGTGACTCTAAATTCAAAAGTTCCATATAGAGAGGACGATCATGCTACCAAGTTCCAGCATAAAAAAGTACACCAAGCCACCTGGTTACCTCCTTATGAAAAATTGTATCGAAAATTATGACATCGTAATCGACAGCTGGGAAATTTTCAACGCCCAACGCCCTGACAAGAAAGGCGTTCCGTCAGCCTATGTAGGGCCGTGTTCAGCTCTCCTTCACTGAAAGGCTGCACATCGTAATCTTCGTGAGCGTCGTGGTCGCCCTCTCTGTTTGTTCGGGTAAGGAACAGAGCATCTATTATATTTCGAATCTTGTCCTCATCCATCGTTTGGTTCTGTGGAGAGAATTTCCCGCATTATTATTTGTTACCCTTGTCTGCAGGGATCACTATCCACTTATTTGCAAATCTTTAGCTAGCAATTTAGTTTGGTGTGCTTTATGGCGGTACCAAGAGCCTTTTTTGCCTTTCGGTACGCCTCTGCGGCGTGCGCGAATTGTCAGCCTTCGCATTCTGTGGCATACGGCACGGAGCTCAGCAGTTTATTTATTCACCAGTACAATTCTTTACCTCTCTAAGTTCCTTTTCCTGGCATTGATTTGTTGCAGGCGTGGTTCAGGCAGCGCATGGGAGTTTCTGACGAAGCGTTCGCCACTTTCACACAATTTGTATAACAGTGGCAAACTTTGTAGCCTTATGTGCATCCCATCTCCTTGTCTGACTTTTTCTTATGTCGTTAGGATTGAAGATGATATAAAATCCTCCATCACCAACCATCCAGCTGCGTTTGAAAGCAGGTTTTCTAACAAGAGTGTTATATCAGTGATCGTGGATCCATAATGTCATAGTCGTACGGGTGTTCGAAATGAACAATCAAAGTATGGCAGTCACTTCTAGCACTGACTCCCTGGATCACTGTCATTTTTATCATCATTAACATTATCATTACCATCATCATTGTCATTACCATTTTCACTATCAATATCATTATCATTACCATTACCATTATTCTTATCATTATCATTGTCATTACAATTATCACTATCATTATCATTATCGTTATCATTATCATTTTCAGTTTCATTATCGTTACTATAATAATTATTATTAGTATTGTCACTATGATTACACAAGTATACACGGTTTTGGATCTAGGCAAATAAAAGTGGGTTTTAAGACAATTTATACCGCTGAATCCGATTCTTCATTCCGTTTTTAAGGTTGATTCTAGTTTTTAATACAGTCAATAAATTAATTTTTAAAGATTTTTGTCAAATAATATTCATTTTGTTAACTTAAAAGTGGCAAATCAGAAATGAAGATTGGTGGAACTTGGCCTTTTGTATTGTTTAGTATTTCTTTCGCGTATTAGAGTCCAACAGTAGTCGCTCATCATGCCTTCATCCCAATATCCTTGGTATCGTCTTTCAATGTTGGGTAGATCTTGGTGTAGCCGCTCTCCTTATTCGTCCCCCGTATCGCCCAAGTTTTCGGGAAAAAATCGAGATGGGAATGCAGGAAATTCATCTTTAGAGACATTCAAGCTCCAATCTTTCGATAATTTTCCAACACGTCGCCAATAATTTCCTTAAAATTAGGGGATTTGTGATTACCAAGAAAGTGGTGAACGATATTTTGAAAAGATGCCCATGCGACTGCTTCGTTGGGCGTTAAACATCTTGTAAATTTTTTATCAGCCATTAATATTCTAATGTCAGGTCCGACAAATATTCCTTCTTTGATTTTTGCATATGACAATTTAGGAAACAACTTGACTAAGTACTGAAAAGCCGGTCCTTCTCGGTTTAATGCTTTGACGAAGTTCTTTATAAGGCCTAGTTTAATGTGAAGAGGTGGCAGGAAAATGTATTGTGGATTTACAAGTGGTTCAGCGGAGGCGTTTTTGCTGCCCAGGCTCATATTGAGTACGTTTTTGCCATTCTTTTCTCACATAATGATGTTCAGTTGCGCGTCTATCCCACAAGCATGAAAAACAACAAAAACACTTTGAATCAACACTGTCTCTGCATTTTTATTTGCTCTAATCACTTATATTATTTTACAGTTACAGTTGAAATGACTTATCAAGCAGTGCCACTACTTAAAAGCTCCTATAACAGCACAATGGTGCTATCATGCGAGAAATCGGAAACTAGAATCAATCTTAAAAAACTGAATGCAGATTCGAATTAAGCATACCAAATATAGTTAAGAATCGTTCTTATCTGCTTAGATCTAAAAGTTGACCTGAATTTGTAAACTTGTGTTATTATTACATTATCATTATTATTATCGTTATCATTATCACTATCATAGTCATTACCGCTATCACTATATTTATCATTATTTAGGTTAACGGCCAATTGATGTTTGACCACTTCATATGCCCTTATGACCTCTTCAAATGGCAATAAATTAATCTAAACTTGTCATAAAGTTAACCCGCTTTTGCAATTCCAAGGAAGCCAGAATTAGGCGAAATTTTGTTGTCATATGGTCTATTGGCGTTATGGCCGTTGATCTTATGTCCCCCTCCCATTGTTTACCCTGTAACGGGAAGAGATAATTTTAGGAACACAGCTAAACAACACATAACAGCGATAACAGCGGATATAATGTCAGCCCAGAAATCTAACGTCGGACCATTCTTACCGAGAACTGATGCTATGGACTGAGTGAGATGTTGAAAAACAAACGCAAGGCGCAAATGGATCTCGCTCTACAATATAACATTATACCTGTCCCCGATCTATAGTGCGAATTGAGGGGACTGCCGTCATGGTTTACCAAAGATAAGCTCTGCAGGAATTGAATGACGGTCAGTACGATCTCCACGTTGTCCTTTCCCTACGTATCCCATATTCTGTAACTTACGGAGCTGCAAAAAGAAAATGCTGCATGATCTATCTGCTCACGATCAAAAACGATACATGTTGGCTTAACCTTTTTTAAGTCCAAAATACGTTCAAAGACTTGGTTTCGTATTTAACCGCCCGACTTGATTTTTTATGGAACCGGTTCGTAAAATACACGACATCGTACCTCTATAGTCGTTACGCTTGTAAAAGCATATCTTTGGTGTTCCGTTAACAAGCGCACATATACAATCGTACGCTCTCTTATATGTAGCATTCCTTACTTCTTTATTGCTGCCACGAAAATTTAAGTCTATGTGTGCGCGAGCTCACGTTTTGTAGCTTACATCGGCTTAAAAATCTTGCTAACAGTCTCCCTTTTGCACATTTTTATTCTATTTACTGTCAGTGCTTGTCTCACATTTTACTAGCACCCACAATTGGTGGCAGTTTGTTGGAAATTGCATTTTCCTTTCATTCAGGAAATTCATTGTAAGCGCTTTCATTTAACGGTAGAAAAATGCAGTACACGCAATTTTTTTTGGTTTTTAATTTTTGGCAAGACCTTTGTGGCACGACCACGGTATATAATTTCTTGTATATACATTTATCTGAGAACTGATGTTATTGCCAGGCGAGCTCCATGAATTGGATGATGAAAACGTGGAACTTCATCTCGATATTTACTTCTATCAGAGGCCTGAGTCAACATCGTGGTAAGTGCAAGTTTATTTGCTTCGAAGAATCGCAATGAGTTGAAAAAAAGGGAGAGTGAATAGGGCAGAGAGACACGGCATAAGAAGTGCATTGAAAGATGAAATAAAATTGAGAAATACACACAAAAAAAACAAAAAGCGCTGAGGAATTGGCATTTTCAGTGAAATCTGATGAAATTGTCATTACACCAAATAGGAATTGTAACAGAGATCTACAAAGACCCAGCGTCTGCAACGACTCTAACGGAAGATACTTTGCACCTCACCTAGTCGGTGAATCGCATATCTGGTTAAAGGGCACTCCTTCGCTTATCACTGATACCCTCAATAATATTGCCAATTACAGACCAATTCCCTAAGTTATGGAGGATATCAAAATTATTTGAGACTACTGTAAAAAATAAGATTTATTTTGCAGTAAATAGGTTTATCTCCATTGAACAGCATGGTTTCGTAAAAGGTCGTTCAACGGTCTCAAATCTGGCAGTGTTTTCGGAATATTGCATCTCAGCGTTTCAAAACCGATTTCAAGTTGATATCTGTATACACAGACTTTTCAAAGGCTTTTAACAAAGTAAGTCACAAAATTTTAATATTGAAACTTAGAGCTCTAGGATTTCACTCCACCCGTTTAAATTGGTTTGAATCCTATCTCTCCTGTCGTAAATGTAAGGTCTTGTTGATGGGTTCTCAACGGATTCGTTCATTGCGACGTCTGGAGTTCCTCAAGGGTAGCATATTGGGTACACTTCTTTTCATTATCTTCATAAATGATATATCCAGTTGTTTCAAGTACACTAATTTTCTTTTGTATGCTGACGATTTAAAGTTGTATTCGTCAATTACAAGTAAGGAGGACGTGTCGAATCTCCAATCTGATTTAGATAATGTCGCGATTTGGTGTAAACGAAATAAACTAAATTTAAATATTAAAAATGCTCACATATCTCCTACTCTAAGTCTCGCTGTCTTCTGCCTACATCTTACAATATTGATGGGCTTCCACTATCCACTTTAAGTAAAATTATCGATCTTGGTGTTGTATTCGATTCCAAATTTAATTGCAAAGGCATATTCAGCACTTGCAATCATTAGACGTTTTGGCTCTGACTTTTTTGATCCCTACACTTTAAAATTGCTGTACACCTCACTTGTACGTTCCAAATTAGAATACGCTGTTTTTATCTGGAGACCATACTATGATTGTCATATTAAGAGGCTTGAGCGAGTTCAAGAAGTGTTTGTCCGCTTTGCTTTGCGGTCCTTAAACTTCAGAGACCCGATTCCTCCTTATAGGAGTCGTTGTTTGCTTATTAGCTTAAAGTCCTTAGATACTATGGTCCATTCTGTCCCTCACTTTTGTGTTCGACATTAATAAGTGGATTAATTGACTGTCCTTCTTGCTTGAGAGAATACGTTTTAATATCCTGCAGAGGAGTTTACGGAATCACGATATTTTCTGGTTGGGCTTTGTTAGAACTAATTACGCAACAAATGCTCCTATTTTTAGAGCTTTGAAAGAATTTAATTCGCTTATGAACCCTGGAAATCTTGATTTTTCTTCTATTTTCTAGATTAATATTGAAATAAATAAATAAATAAATTCTGCCTGATAAGTTGTTTTCTGGTCAAATATTTCTTGAAAACTTTTGAAGTACTAATCTTTTAATGTATAAATCAAGAGCATATAAGGCCACGAACCGTTTTCAAGAAGGTTTGGATATGAGCGCAAACCTGATAGAGGTCCTGGTGGAATATTTTTGATACCCGCAAAAAATTTGTTGAGTAGAACAAGGCTACATGGCAAATCATCCTCCCACCAGCTCATAGCTTCCAGCAGACTGCTTTTCAATAGATTCATAAGGAGCAATCTACACTGAAGCTGGAAACTTCATAAAGTATGGTTGGGTATTTTTAATGTAAAAATAAGAAAATTTAAGCATAATTCTTTGTGAAGTTTTCTGCTGATACCTGCAAGTTTTCAACGAATCTGCGAGACCTAGACATTTCCTTAGGAATTCTTGCACAATCGGGGTGCTTGAACATTGATAGTGGTCAGCAACACCTAGAACTTCTCATCGACATTCACTTTCATAAAGTCTCGGTTGACACGGGAGCATTTCTCTGGCAAGAACTAAAAGAATTCCGATTCGAATGACAATTACCAGGAATATTAACTTAACTTCAGAGATCTTCTAATGTTGTTGCTGTTTTTGTTACGATGAGGTAACTCCCTGATACTTTTCGATTGTATTGATGCTGAAGTTCTTTGCAGGATATATGTACATAAGCTACGCTCCGGAAGACCACCAAAAGAACTAGACCAACTGTCTAGGGAACGACTTGAAATGATTATTTCTTAATGGAAGGGCATCTCACCTCCTACATCCGCAGGAAGTTGAGGCCGCCGAAGCTCGCCAGCAAAATATGTCTACGTATACTTTCTTATTTACTTCAGATGCCTGGCATAGGTGAAGTTGACAATTGGGCTTAAGAAGCTGTATAGCAACTTTGTATTGCGCTTAAAGAACTCTTTAATTCTGTCAGGCTCTCCTGTTGCAGGTTGGCTGCCATTTCGCAAGTTGTCTAAGCTAAGTTGGATCCTAGAGGTAATTTTCTTCCAAGGCAGAAAGAGGCCTCGGATGTGGGATTCAGGGGTTGATAAGCGCATACAAACCTTTATAGCGTCAAAGCTTCCGCAACCCAATTGTCCATCTCACCTACACGAGGGGAATCCTGTTACAAATGTGAATGTATCATGCTCTGGCGACCCGAATTCCTCATGGAACTAGGGTTGGAGAGGGCGGATAGCCTAAAAGGTTTAATGTTCCCAGATGGTCGAGCTAGCACCCTAATGTGCTTTGTTACCGGAACGTACCGATCTCTTTCCGGCAAAGGACCATCAACATCGATAACACTCCCCAAAGCCTTCGGTGAGTGTCTTTATCGTTAATACTACAACAACAGGTCTCGGATCTCCTTTTAAGAACGTCAGAATATGACGGCAGTCGTCGTCCTTTCGTAAAACTTTGAACGTCTGATTATACATATGGTATATGATTCCCCAGGGACTGTCGTTGCTGCGCATGCCTATTACGAACGCCGGTCAACAGGACGACGCTCCATACGATTTTGAAGCAAACAGGGGATTCTCTAAACCACACTACTCACCTTGAGCGCATTTTCAAGTGAAAGAAGCATTTAACAATGTCCTGTCAAAACTATACCAAAAGCTCAGCTCGGTTAAGAAGTTTATATGGTTTTGATTCAATTTATTCAAAAGGTACTGTGCGTCAGAATTGTCGGAGCGGCATAGAGTGGGATCACAAACTGAAGAACATTTTGTACTCTAATCTGAATTACGGCGTAAAAAGCTTCTAGTAGAGTTTAGGAGTTAGGCGACTAGTTACCCACGTAAATGATCCGGCAGTCCTAGGGCCGTATCGCCACATAGGTTACCTATTCGCAAGAGCAATGAAATGGTAGCGCGGATGAGGAAATATGTGACCTATTGATTACGTGTACTGGCTAGATCCACAAAGGAATTCATAGTTACAGTTTCGATCATTCATCGTTAGCGACACTCCAGCTCTTTTACGAAGGAATTTTGTTTAGTACCCTGTGCAACGGTTTCAGGAAGATAGTCTAGTAAGTTTGTGAGCATACTAACTAGTCATTGCTTTCTGTTGTCACATGCTCTTAGTTAGGCCTGGTCGTAACAGCAGGTGTAGGAAGTGCGAGCTACAGAAAGGAACGGTTGAACACGTTCGATGCTCGAGTCCTGCGCTCGCCAGGTCAGGTCGACATAGTCGAGACAGCAATGAAGCTTGGTCCTAGAAAACTTCTAGTATTTGCCAGGAGGACGGAGTTATTCTGTAACATAAGTCCTGGCACCTGTTTGGGGTTCTTCCATTTCGTCGTCAAACAAATTCTGGGTAACACTTTGGACACAGTCAGTCTATGTGAGATCTTTATTGACCGGCCAGTTCAACCAAAACCTAACCGACCCACGAGAAGATTTAACTTAACCTTGCATAGCACTTGCCTGTTGTTCCAGCAGTACCCAATACCACAAACTCTTTCTTATGGTCCTATTATTAGCCCATTAATCATTATTATCTCTTCTGTGGATATTACGCAAGGCATTTAGTTTACAATGTGAACGATAGTGAGAAAAGGGTACCCTAAAGTTTGCAGTGTATGGTCCTGCCACTTGCCTTTGCTGCAAGATCTTAGTATGTTGCTGGGACAGGATGCCACCTCCAATGACATGCCAATGTTTTAAGGGGATATGCTATAAAGGCGTATACGAATTACGCATGCTTAGAATTATTTCGTCATAAAATTACATTAGGTTGGACTTCATTCAATCTCACTTGCTTCATTTTACACGCACACACTCTTACACACAGTTGTACATAAGAACTGTTTTACATTCTACATACGTACAGTAACTATGAAAGGCTCTTCAAACATACTCTTACTTTGTAAAATGCAAAACTTGGCTGGAGAGCATTATAATTACCGGCCTCCAACATGCAAAATTGAAACAGAAGGGTGAAAACTTTGAAAGCTTTTAAATAAACCGTGGAGAGTTTTACGGTTTTGCGGTTTTATAAGCACGCGAAAGCGAAAACATTAAAATAGTTAATTAGAGGAACTTGAAACTCTAAGAGCGCCAACTTACCAAAACTAATTAATTAAAAAATAAACGGAAAAAGTGAGAGGTGTTTAAGGAAAAAATGCAATTTTGATGTATACACATTTTCGCTTATAGTATGGCGGAATCTGCGCCTTACGCGTAATTGAATTGATACGAGCGTAAATTGAGGTTAGTGTAATGATATTTATGGTTACGGTTACGAAAATGTTTGCAGCTACAGTTCCCGTACTGTTTTCATTTACAGTTACCGTTAAGATTGCAGATACGATCGCGATAAGGATTACGCTTATGTGAACTATTATGCTTGCAGTTATGGTCACGATAATGATTACAGTTACAACTATAAACATAGTTACGGTTACGATAACGTTTGCAGCTACAGTTCCCGTACTGTTTGCATTAACAGTTACGTTAAGATTACAGATACGATCGCGATAAGATTACGCTTATGTGAACGAATATAGTTACAGATACGGTACACGATAATGATTACGGTTACATATACAAACATAGTTACTATTATTTTTCCAGGTATGATAAGAATTATTATGGTTAATTTTAAAGTTACGATTACAGTTACAACAGTTACACTTACGCTTACACTTACGATTACATTTACGATTACAATTGCGATCACATTATGATTACTATTATGGTAATGATTTTTTTATTATTTTATAAATCTAAAAGTGGATTTCGAGATGTTTTAATTATAAAATGTGACGTTCCTTGTCCAGATATTTATTCTATAATTGGGGTTTCACGCCCGTTGTGCACAGTTACTTCTTAATTATTTCTTAATCGCTTTAACTCTGAGTGTATTTCACATTAAACAATGGGCCATTTATGGGTCATTTATTATAGCTATTAAGAAAGATTAGGCATTGACACCCGCCTCGCACAGGGAAAGGAAGATGGCAACTCTCTACCATGGGAGAGCTTTGGATATGTTAAAAGCTTTGCTCACGGTATGAAGCAATCCAGAATGTAAGCCCAAGGTAGGTGTAATCGTTAGCGTAGGCTTTGGAATTGGTATTCTATATGGAACATTATTGGGTACTCTCTACTCTGTAAAGGAAATGATAAAAAAACAGGAAATGAAGAAATTGGACACTTGTCGCATTCATTTTATTGTAAATGTCACAAAATAAGCATAAGTTTCTAAGTTCTCTTCTTGGGGCATTAAAGTTATCGGTTTGTTATCGATTGGTAATGTGCGTTTTGTCCCATTTTTCTTTCTACGGATTATCGATTTGTTAAAGGTTTTTATCGAGATATGTATACGACTACCGATTTGTTATCAAAGTGCTATAAATTTGCTATGGATGACAAAGGTTATCGAAAATATATCGATTTATTACCGAAAAGGTTAACGAATATTTACGAAAACCAGGTAGCAAAGTAGGTTTCTAAAAGGTAATGCGTTTGTTAACGAAGATATAGATTTTTTATTAAAAAGTTATCGGTTTGTTATCAAAAAGTTATCGATGCATAAAAAAGCGGCCACCGTGGTGTGGATGGTAGCGTGCTCCGCCTATCACACCGTATGCCCTGGGTTCAACTCCCGGCAAAGCAACATCAAAATTTTAGAAATAAGATTTTTCAATTAGAAGAAAATTTTTCTAAGCGGGTCGCCTCGGCAGTGTCTGCAAGCGCTCCGATTGTGTTTCTGCCATGAAAGCTCTCAGTGAAACTCATCTGCCTTGAGATGCGTTCGGAGTCGGCATAACACATGAAGGTCCCGTCCGGCAATTGTAGGGAAAAATCAAGAGGAGCACGACGCAAATTGGAAGAGAAGCTCGGCCCGTAGATCTCTTCGGAGGTTTATCGCGCTTACATTTATTTTATTTTTTATCAAAATGTTATCGAGCTGTAATCGAAAGTCAGAGAGCTGTTATCGGAGTGTTACCAACTTGTTTTCGTCATATAGATGTGTTATCGAAAGTTTTCGACTTAAAAAAGACGTATCTATTAAAAAGTTATAAGGTTTCTGTCGAAAAGTTATCGATTTGCTATCGATCGAATTGTCATCAAAGTTATTGATTTGTTCGAAACGTTATAATTTGATACCTATAACAAAGATAGTGGAAAAGTTTTCTATTAACTATCGAAAAGTGATCCATTTATTATCGAGGATTATCGACTATTTATCGACAAACTTTCCACATATTAGCAGATAGTTATTAATTTGTTACCTATTTGTTTTCAGCGTGTTATCGATTTGTTGTTTATAGTAAGAAGTATTAATAACATACAAATAATTTGTTATTGAAAAATTTTCGATTATTGTCGAAAATCAATCTATTAGTCATCAAATAATTATAAATTTTTCATAGAAAAGTTTTGATTTGTTATCGGAGGTCTATCAATTTGTTATGCTTGTTATCGGTTTGTTATTGAAAAGTTACAGATTTGTTGTCAAAAATTTTCTATTTTCTGTCACAAGCTATCGATGTTTTATTAAAAAGTTATCGGCTTGCCATCGAAAAGTTAGCAATTTACTATCGGAGGGTTACCAGTCTCAAGACAGCAATCAAATCCAATGATACGGCGATAATAAGCACGACAATCAACCGATACCAAAACAATTACCTGGCCGTATCGGTTATTACCGATAAAAGCTGACGAAGCTCTTCTGAAATCCCGAAATTGTTTACTTCTGATAAAGTTACCTACGGTGGGGTCTAACTTCAATTTCTGGACAAGCTGACTCCTATTTGACTTCCTTACATTAGTTTCGTTTGATGTTTTTCCGCCAATTTTCCACACAAAATTGGAGATCTTTTAATCCATTTTAGGTAACTTCCTCAAGAGCTAGAGTCTTGAAACTTGAGACACACATCGGAACCCGGTGACAACTTAGTATACGGACTTTGCTAGTTGGTCCAGGATCCTAAAACTCTAAAAAAAAACATATGAACTTGGAAATTGCTTTCAAGTTTCAAGGAACTTTTCCGATATGCCAGTAACCTGAAACTTTGAACATAGCTTCGGGCGTTATACGTGGTATATTGCGGCGACCCGCCGTGGTGTGATGTAGCGTGCTCCGCCTGCCATACCGAAATCCTGTATTCACCCCTCGGGAAAGCAACATCAAAAATTTTAGAAACAAGTTTTTTCAATATAAGACAATTTTTCTGTCTACTCTCAGTGAAACTCATCTGCCATGCAGATGCCGTTCAGAGTCGGCTTAAAACAAGTAGGTCCCATCACGCCAAACTGTAGGAACACATAAGAGGTGCACGACGTAAATTGTAAGAGAAGCTCGGCCTTTAATCCCTTTGGAGGTTATCGCACTCTGCATCATTCAGGCCCACAATCGCCTAGTGGTAAGGCATATTATTCCTGTGAACTCCAATGTAAAGCGACTCCTAAATCACTAGCAAACGTATTATCTTAGATAACATAATAAAGCTGTAACTCGCATCGCCCCCCTTTTCACTGTGCTTCAGTAAGCAATTGAGAATATTCGCTGAACTTCTGTATGGCTTCCAAATATCAGTGGTTCTTTGACTGTTTAATTGCCTTTATCCCTCACAATACTTTTTTTCACATTCAGCTTGACTAGAAACTAACAAGTTAGTTAATCTGGACATAGTATATATCATTCGAAGCATCCGAAAGGACCATAGTAAAAAACGAAATTACTTCGTTAAAGTCCTTGTTCAAAGCGCATAAGTGAGCCCAAGTTGGCGCAATTGCTTCACACTAAACGCGAGGGATTAATGTCATACAATTATGGTTACTGAAGTTTTCCTGGGTATGAAGAACATTTATATGCAAGTTTCAAATGCAGAGTAGCCACACGCTATCACTGCTATGCAGCTGAATGCCACTGCGTGGGTATTCCTCTAATCGGTGCGTTTTTAACAAAATGTGCGATCACGGGTGTAAAAGGAGATGAGTGCCGGCAGCTAACAGAGACAAAAGTTGGGAATTTCGAAATAGATGCCCAGTTGCACAAAACTAGTGTAAGAAGGACGTTTGTAAAAAGCAACAGTATACGCAAACATATCATGTACCACCTGTAAAGACGAGTACCGGTGCGTATGTGTAACAATTTCTTTTTACTATTATATTACACATAGTGTTACAAACTACATACGCAACGTACACGAAAGCTTATGAAAGCGTGTTTCAACTTGTGCTCATGCGAACACATACACCATACTCACAAAAGTGATTTTGCATGCCGATTTTTGCAAATTGCTAGCAAGTTTTCCTAACTCTAAGGAAATGCGATTTAAGTTTTTTGTCAATTTGTTTGCCAAACAATAACTTTCGATTATAAATGTTAAATTTTTAACTTCAGTACTGCTTAGCGCATTTTTAAATCCGTATCTCATCTCTTGATAGTTTCCCCTCTATTAGCTCTCTTCTTAATCTTGAGAGGCACAAAATCAGCATGTGAAATACACAGTACATACATAAGTACAGGCAGAACCGCACTACCCAAATGATTGAAGGTGCTCTCCCCTCTTGAGCTTTTACAAATTCATGCAAATTTTTTAATCAAAACAGTTATAACTCGAAATCATAAAATAGCGTAGCACACAATGCGGGTAAAATTCTGAACGATCCAATTTCAGTTACCCATCTGTTTGCAGTACATTTATCAAAGTTCAAACTCACATATACACCGCACATATCAAACCGTTTTGTTAGACTCATGCAAATGTGCGTGCAACAGAGTATCAAAAGCATTGTTGCTGCCACATGAAAACTGCACAACTTGCTCAACTACATATAAGTAGTGTATTGACTCCAAACATTTGTTGCAATGAAGCGAATTTTTCAAAAATGATGCTCGTCATTTTAGTTGCTCACATCGGGCAGAAAAGCTTTTTCAATTCATTTTCCTGCATTGCAGAGCTTGTTATGGATTTTGATTAGTTGCGCGTGTGTTGCAGTGTACAAAGCTTTACGTTTTTGTTGCAAATGCGAGTACATGAGCTGAATGATTGGTTCTACGCTTGACTGAATCAAAGGAGGTAGTTACGTTAGTCAAGCATTTTTCGGAAAGGGCAATTAATTTTTGCGTTGCACATTTGTACAATGGAGGCAAAAGTGCACTGAATAGCGGTGCTTAGTTTTATGAAACAACGAGATTGTAGTATTGGTGCATAGTTATTGAAATATCTGTGTCTTGTCTATATTTTTATGTTCATAGAGATTAGAAGGGAACGTTTTTGCAATTTTATAGATTTTATGTCGAAGACTACTCTGGGTGCACAGTTTAAAACGTTAACGAATATTCGTGACCCTAAAAGTATGCAATATTTGATAATTTGTGGTAGTCATTTGCCCCTAGACATAGCATTAGTGATGCCCATTGAATCAAAACCAAAAAAATTCCCATGAAATTTTATCCGTTTCCTTTTTTGCCCTTTTCGAGTGAGAAAATCCTAATTTTTACCACTCAAGAAAAGTTTTCTAAATTTAAAAATCTATTTACATATGTATACTATTTTTATATGATTTATAATCATAAGTACACTTACTACAAAAAGTAGTTTAGCATCC